>CAUYRT010105353.1:0-22559 GCA_963574885.1 Lepilemur ruficaudatus | reverse complement strand
AGCATCCAATCAGAGGGATAGCAAATGCAAAGCCACGTCATTGGCTGTAAAGCGAAACTTATCATTCCTGGGAAACAGAAACTTAACTTCAGCTATGAGGGGGAGGGTAAGGCTCAGGCATAGGAAATCAAGGCTATGGCCTGGCTCTTGGCTCCGGACACCAGCTGAGGCTGAAATAGGCAGGTTGGCTCCCTGTGCCAGTGGGTAGATATTTTTCTTGTTCACCCTTAACCTATTCACTAGTTTTGCAATCCTTCAATCATTTTCCATTTTATTTTCTATTTCATTTTCAACTCCCTGACTCATGGATCCATGGTATCATTTTCAGTCCCCACAGGACCATTTAATTTCAATTCTTGGTTACTGAGATATGGAACCAAGCCTGACCCCTACCTCCCAATAGTTGCCACATCACCTTTTGCTCTGGGATTTTATTTCCTCATTGTTTATTGTCCTTGAGATTTTCCAGAATCTCTTGTGAGCATTTAAATAGATAGTTGTTTTATTTGATCTAGTGTTTTTAGGTTTTAAAAACTGAAGCCTGTTTGAGTTCTCTAATCTCCACTATCCAGAAAAGGAAGCCATTTAAGTTGTTTTAATGTAAATCAATATTGGATATTATGTTTAATACTCAATTCAATGATGGAGAAGATAATTTTAGGATTATTAAAAATGAAACCTAATCTGTCCGTATGATTCATTGAGAAAGCTTTATATTAATATCACATTCAAAATGCCTTTAGTTTTTATATAGATCTTATCTAAGCTCTTTTCTTAGAAGCCAAAGATGAAGAATTTGGTTGCTTTCAAAGCTCTATTATTTAACTTCATTAAACCATTTGGATTTATATGAATAAAAATTGATATACATGTTTAATTCATCTTACTCAATTCATCTTATCTTACATTTTCTTGATTTTTATTGGACTACCATGTGTCATGACCTATAAAAATTGAAGATGTCAGAGAGGGGCCAAGATGGCAGAATATAAGCAGCCTACACAATTCAGCTCCCATGGACAGGATCGAAAGTAGCAAACAGATATCCACCTTTGGATTAATTGTCTGAGCGAGAGCACTGGGAATTCAAGGAGAGGAAGTGGGATAGAAAAAGATAGAAATGGGACGAGCTGCTTAGCAGGACTGAAGGTACTTAGGAAAGGTGGCCACATGTGGGAAAGGAACAGAGGAGAGAATATGGGGCTCCACGCTTCCCCTGAGGATACTGCAACTGGAGCTGTGGAGGGCCCCTCCACTGCAGCAGACCTCCAGACTGACACAGAGACCTGACTGGAGGCTGTGTAGCTGTGTTGCTCCAGAGAAGGGATGGCTGGCTTGTGAGCCCTGGGTGCTGCAGCTGGTGCCATTGTAACATCTCAACCCCACAATGCTACCCTTCTGCCTAGGGGTCAGGTTTGTGACTGCGGCCTCCCTCTTGCCTCTCTGCCAGACAGGGAGGGAGCAGGGAATCCCAGCACTTTCACGCCCTCCCTGGGCAGGTGACATGCACTGCCATCACTGCCAGGGGTTCTAGGCAGAGCAGGAGACCACAGGCCCAGAGCCAGTTGCTGTGTCCTGAGTGATCCTGTTCAACTGTACTTCTCACAGGACCTAGGCAGAAGACATGCCTATAGCCCTTGGCACCCACTGCTCACTATCAGGGATGACTAAACCACTGCTGCCACCACCGGAGAAGCCCCAGCAGGCCACTGCTTTTGGATCTGGGCAAATTGCACACCATGGACCCACACCACCCCACACAGTTACCTTGGGTGCTGCACCCTGCACACGCCCTGCCCCCACTGCACACCCTGCCCCATGGCTGCTCCAGCCCACCTGTGTGAGCACCAGGTGCTGGGGGCCTGCTACATTCCGTGTCGGCATCCTCCACCCAGGGGCCTGCTCTGCCCTGCAGGCTCCCTATGACCTGCACACTCGCCAGGCCCTGCATGGGCACAGCACCCTGTTGTGCCTGGGCTGCCCAAGCCTGTGAATGTGCACACTGTGCCCAGTGGACTTCCTCCATCCTGTGTGCATGCCCGGTCCTGCCAGTCAGCCTCACTTTGCATGCACCTTGCACCAGGGGCCAGCCATGACACAATACCCTGGTGACAACTATAGGCAAACAGGGAAGAAGCAGCAGAGTAGTAGGGTTAAAGGCTCACAGTACAGCTACCCTTCCACTGCCTGGTCAGGCTTCTGGAGTAGAACCCAAGCATGCCATGCAGGGATTCATCCCTATTTTCACTGAGCAACAGAGGTCTTAACAGAGGAGAACTGGTATACCATATCTGTTATCTGTTTGGAGCTGAGAGAAGAGGCCCCAGTTGAGAAGGAACCAGCATAAAATCTCTGACAACATGAAAAAACAGGCTGTCCTAATACCCTCAAAGGATCACAATAGCTCTCTAGTAATAAACTCCAAACAAAAGGAAAGTGACAGACATGGAATTCAGATTATGGATAGCAGGTAAAATGAGTGGAATTGAGGAGATGGTAGAAAACCATCTCAAAGAAATCACAAAAATAATTTAGGACATCAACAAAAAATTCAGTAAAGAGATAGATATCATCAGAAAAGAGATAACAGAACTTAAAGAAATGAAAGAGTCAATTAAGAAATTTCAAAATAAAGTGTATTTGGGGATGGGTATTAGGGGTCTCAATGGGGGGTGGGAAATCCTCTAAAATTGATTTATGTGAATAGCTGTACAACTCGGTAAATTTACTAATAACCATTTAATTGTACACTTAAAATGGAGTAAAGACATGATATGTAAATTACAATTTAAAAAATTAAAAATAAATAAAAATAAAGAAATTTCAAAATACATCAGAAAACTTTAACAACAGACAAGACTAAGCAGAAGAAAGAAGTTCAGAGCTTGAAGACAAAGATTTCAAAGTAAACCAGTCAGTAAAAAATGTAGGAAAAAAAAAACAAAGAAAAATTAACAATCACTGAGACAAACATGGTATTATGCAAAATGAATGAATATAAGAATTATAGGTATGTCCTAAGGATAAGAAGAAAAAGCAATAAGCATGGAAAACCTATTTGAGAGAATAACAGAGGAAAATTTCTCTGGTATTGCTAAAGGTTTAGATATCCAAATAGAAGATGGTCTTTGAACACCTGGAAGATTCATAGCAAATAGGACATCACCAAGACATATAGTCATCAGTCTGGCCAAAGTCAAAGTGCGGGAGAAAATCCTACAAGCTGTGAGTTAAAAGCAACAAGTTATTTGCAAAGGGAAACTCATCAGACTAACAGCAGACTTTGCAGCAGAGAACTTTCAAGCCAGAAGAGATTGGGGTCTCAGTTTTAGTTCTCTTAAATAGAATTATTGCCAGCTAAGAATTTCATATCCTGCAAAAGAAAGTTTCACAAATGAAAAAGAAATACATATACATACATACATACACACATAATGGGATACTATTAGGCTTAAAAAAGAGGGAAATTGTCACTTGCTACAACATGGATGGAATTGGAGAACATTATGCTAAGTGCAATAAGACAGGCACAGAAAGATAAATACTGCATATTCTCATTTATATGCAGAATTTGAAAAAATTGAATTCAGAGAGCAGAATGGTGGTTACCAAGTCTAGGAGTGGAGGAAATAGGAAGATGATGGTCAAAGGGTACAAAATCTCAGTCAAACAGGAGGAATATGGAGATTTTTTGAGTTCTATTGCATGGCATGGTGAATATAGTTAATAATAGAATGTTGTACATTTTAAAATTGCTAAGAGAATAAATTTCAAATATTCTCACTACAAAAAAATGTCAAGTATTTGAGGTGATGGATATGTCAACTCATTTGATTTAGTTATTCCATTACAAATGCAATGGTATTTATAAATCAGAACATCACTTTATACCCCATAATTTGATACAATTATAAATTGTCAATTTACAATTTTTAAAAAGCTGGTACTGAGAATTTGCTATGAAGCAGACACATGGTAGAACATTTTTTTTCCTGCCAGCCCTAATACATTCATGTATCCAGTAGTTCAATTCATAATCATTTAATAAAGTGAACATTTGTAGTCTTAAATATTAAGAAAGGAACAGATTATTAAAAGTTAAAACCCTACTTGCATTTAGTTTTGTTTAAAAAAATAATAATCCCAGGAATATTGTAATGAGTTCTAGGCTTAGGAGTGAGCATTGTGCAAGTTAATGTAAGTAATGAACCTTTCATGTGAAATGATGTAGTGTCACAACTCATTTGCATCCCACTTAAAGTGTAATTAAGTTTCCCTGACAGCATGGCTTATGGCTGAAAGAACAGACCTGGATGCTAAATTAATCCAGAGTCCCTCAGTTAATAACACTCAGCAAAGAAAACTTTACACACTCTTTCATTTAAAGTTCCCAAACTCCCATTTACAGAAGTACATGACAAGGCAAACCTACAGAGAAACCTTTGTATTAAATTGATGACCTCTCACCAGACAGATTCAATCATTAAAATACCTAAAAACCCAAACTTCCATGAATCAGGACATAAGAATGTGCTATTTTCACTCCAGCTAGAAAGGCTGGTGGTCTGGAAGGGGTGATTTCACATTTAAATTTCACTGCACCGTATATTTAATTTATAGTATGTTTTCAAACTTAAATCTGAAGTGTTGGTAGTTTTAAGATTTATAACAGGACTGGTTTACCATAATAAGTTCTGGGAAATAATGAAATTCACTTTTTTATTCAATCTTTCAGAACTTGAGTTCTTCATATATGTTTCCCAGTGAAATTGTTATTCAATAAATTCTCTTGGGTTTGTTTGTTTGCTTGCTTGCAGTTGTCCTTGCTTATTTGTTAAGAAAATCATTTTTTGCAATCTCCAGAACTAATTATGATACTGCCACAAGATTCGAACTACACTATATTATTTAAACAAGGATTTAATATATCAATAATCTAAACCATTTTCAGAGAGGGAGACAAGAGGACAGCAAATTTCTCAGGATCAGATCCCATTCCTCTGCCAGAGCAATGTAACATTCTTGGCCTGAGAGTCATGTGTAGTTATTGCTTGGTGCTATTATCCTGTTCTCTTTTTGGCCATCCCAATGCAAAGGCTGAAGTGAAAAGAAACACCCTATCTGGGCTCAAATTTGACCATTGTTTCCACCATAAATAAAGTGGTTTTTTAGAGAGTCAGTTGAAGTGTTGGCAGCTGGGCAAAGACAGCTAGATCCACCTCTAACACACAGGACACTACTGAATCCTATGAGTGCCCAACCTCATTATTCCTAATGGATTTACTCCAGTCCCTGAAATGAACATTGTTCAGGATCTTTCAGGCTAAGTTAGCTTTTATTCTGACATATGACCTGCATGCTGTCCTTACCAAGTAAGTTGTCAGATTTAGAAATTAGATAATATATTAAAGTAAAATGAAACACTGAGTAGTAGCTATAATATTCTCCTCCAAGTATTTGCATAGCACTGATATGTTCCTAGGGCAAAATTTGCAGTAGCTCATTTTTCCAGATCGGTTCTCAGCACTATGCAATGTATCACTGGCATTTTAACAGAAACATCACACATGCTCTTTCCTGATTATCCAAAAGAACAATTTCAGAGAACAGAAAACTTGCTAGGAAGAATGAGTTGATGGAGAAGAAGCATCCAAATGATTATTTTCTCTTTATCATTTTTTAAAGGAATCATTATGCAGTAAAACATAAAGTGTAAAAGTGATATTGAATTAAATGATTTATTTTGGCATGTTGTTGGATCATTTAGAGTGGTAGCAGACAAAGATTTTACTTCACCATCCAACTGAGGCCAAAAGGTGGTGGTACATAGAGTTTTATTTGTTAAGTGCCTTAATTTATATATTATAATACACATATATGCAAATATTTTTATTCAAATCATACTTTAAAAGTTTATATAAGTAGTTTGTTGAATTTCTATTTTAAGACATGTCAAGATGGTCCAAATCTAAGGCTCATTATGTAATGATATCTTCTCATGTCTTATGGACGGTTTCTCTGAGTCCCCGATTACAACAAAACGTGCTGACTCAATTCACACGGTAGTACTGAATACTAATAATACTTCAGAAATTAAGTACTTTCATTCATACAACACTCCTATAAGATGAGCTTTACCTATAGATTATTAAGTTAAGTGAACTCCCACTACCAGCAGCAACGTTACTGCTACCATCCATAAAAGCAAACAGGACTCACACAGTCCCATACAGAGTGCCTAAAATAGCCTGAAGGACATTGATTCAAATTGACTGGTATGTTGATTCATTTCCAATTAGTTGGGAGTTGATCCAAATGATAGAGGTGTTAAAGGATAAAAGAATAAAAACAAATTCAAACAAACATACTGAAAATAATTTACTTGTGCTATACAAAAAAGCTATACACACACACAGACGTTGGCTCTTCATGCTTGGAGAGCTAAGGAAAAGCAACTGAAACTGCTTTGTTTGTTCATTAGCTTTACTTTATTGCAGTTGTTAATATCCATGCTGGTGTCTGGCAGGCAAACTCAGATTCCCGAGACCTGTTAAGCAGCCATCTTAGCTCAAGGAACCTGACCTGATTCACAGAGACAATAACTGATGGGCCTCATATGCCCGTAGCTGCTAGAGTTAATAATTTTATTCTTTCTCATGCTTTCAGAAGCTGATCACATTTATTATATTCATTTTATTCATTCATTGATCAAAAATTATTTTACTATTTTTACCAATTTGGGTTTCTAGTAAATTTTTTGCTGACATTAATTTTTACCTTTTTTTGGCATTAAAAACATCAAATTTAAAGAAAAAAATCAGAAACTATGTAAGAATAACAGAGGAAACCAACTCCTGAAAAAGAGTTCTGCACCTTGGTGATTGCATTCATTGGAAGTGCCGGAGAAAAATAAAAATGATATTTAGCTTAAGATGTTGCGTGAGTTATCTGCAAATCAACTCATTTCGGGAGTGAAGATTCCTTGGGTCATTTCTTAATATCAAAACGTATATAAGACATTCTCTTTTGAATGTCTTGTACATCTTAAAGAAGCAATTATACAAAGTCTCCTTCAGTATAAATTCTTTGTTTCAGACAACTCTCAATGGAGGGGCAACCAGGACCACACCATCTCCCCGGACAAAGAGCATTGGAATATTCCATTGCATTGATTTATATATCTCTTCATATGTTTCTTCATCAATTTCTATAGTAGTCACAGGTTCTTCCACATCTCCCATGATCTTACTTAGATGTTGTTGATCATAAGCATGTAATCTGCCTCAAAGCTCTCGGGCATTTCTCATTTTCACATAAATTCGCTCATCCAGGCTGAGCCTGATCAGATCCAAGGGCTCCTTTGCAGTGTTGGTAGTTTGTTGCTGATCCATGTTATCCACTATGTTTCAAACCCTGTGCCCTTTTCCCTAATTTTTACCTTTTTGAAGCTGTTCATCTCCTTATTAATTTTATTAACGTAATCTTTTAATAGGAATAAGGCATAAAAGGGATAGGACTCAGAAACCATCTATGTTCCAAACAGAATACTGGAGTTCTTCTTTATTCAGATTATCTCTCCATAGACTTTCCTCCCCTCTTCCCAGAGCAGATTCTGTCAACCCTAATGAAGAATCTAATCTTAACTGAAGTTGGCCAGAATAATTGACATTCCCATTCTAAAAATTACCCATTTGGAAAACGATGGTGATACAGAGCCAAATTACCTTCTCTGCTCTTCCAACTCCACTCCCTCAGAGATCAAGCCAACTTAATTTTTAAAACTGTTTGGGGAACTTTCACAACAACGTTGTCCACAGAACAATTTACAACTTCTAAGAAGAGACTCATAAACTAAAATGTACAGTCTCTGATAAACACAATCTGCTGATCATAGTCATTTCTCATTAACAATTTATTCTATATCTAGAGAAGGAAATATGTGAGGAATTTTATCCACAAAGGCCCCGAAGCTCACACTAATGTAACTCCATAGAGCTGCCAAGAGTTGTTACCCCTTTAGAATTTTTTTAAGGAAGAGAACATTTTAAATAGAGGGTCCTCATCAAATAATTAGAATCCTATATAGCATCCTGCTGCCACGACAAACTTGAGCAACTTGCTTGACCTCCTTTCAAAACGGGAATTCCAAAGAATTCTCCATTATGCCTAGAATTTCTGGACTCACTCTAAGATTTTAAAAATATCAGAAGAATCAAGCATCAGTTGTTTGGGATGTCATCTTTCCAAAACCAGTTTTTACAAAAATATCATTTCATAAAGATCTGATCCCATGAAGCGCCAACAAGTGTTAAGTCTAAATAAAAATTACTATTCCTTTCTTAATTCCACTTAAGTGAAGAAACTTAATATATTAATTCCTGACTTTATCAAGCTTTGGATTGTCATTTAGCAAGTAGTTATTAAATGCCTGTCACATGGAACTGGATATTTGTGGTCAAAAAAAGCAAAGTTCTCACCCTTATGGAGCTTATGTTCCAGCTACATTCATAGAAGAGAATCTTGGTATCAGCAGACACCTAAGGCAGGCATCTTAAATTCTTTTACCCATTTGCCAAGAGAAGAACAGAGTGCTATTTTTGATTTGCTGAAAGCACTGCAGAAAAACTGATTAATGTCCAGAACTCAAACTATAACAATAAGTCATCCAGCTGAATAATCTTTTTATTTGCCATGTGCTAGTCCCTTCTGCTTGAGAAGAATATAATTCTAAGAGGTCAGAGATTATGTTTACCTTGCACACCAGCAACATGGGCCCAGTGTCTAGCACATCTAATATTTGTTGAATGATTGAATGAGCAACAGGCCAAGTAATGAATGAATACATGAATATCTTGGAAGTATTTGTTCACAGGGAACCTTATAATAACTCTGGTTCATTTAACACCCTTAATTTTTCACAATATCATCCTTCTTGCTTCCCAAAGTGACTCTGTCAGGTGTATTTATTAATACAATTCTAAGAAGAATTGTATTAATAAATATACCAGTCATAAATTAAGGTTGCTATTTCTGTGCTCTTTGCCCCACATCCCTTTTTCACCTCTCCAAATGTAGATCTTTTGCTGTTAAATTCTTTAAATTTTGCTTTGGATGGGAATGCAAAAGACTACATAGAGAGGCTACAGGAAGGAACCAATGTGCCGTTTATTTTATCATAGCAAGGATAGCTCCCTTCTTTCCCCAAACTGCAGTATCATAAACCTGACGCCTACCATCTCAAACCCTGCTCCAGTTTTGCCTACTAAATTGTAACAATGCTTTAATTTTTTAATTAGAAAAAACGAAACATGGTTCACATGGTGACACATTAAGATCCAACCCTCAAAATTATTCCAGCCCAATCCCTTTAAAGCTTATAGTGAATAATTCTATAATTTTCAAAATGTGTTTATTTAAGCAATTGAGTAAAACCTGAGTTGCTTTTTGAGAAAAGCTTTGGCTCTATGTGAGACATTCCTGCACAGTTTCTTCATCAAGTAAGTTGGCTTTTACTTCAGCGAGAGTATGAGAGGCTCTTCAATGTTTCCTCTGAAATATCATCTTGACCATGAATTTGCCTGACTTAAGATCACAATAGTTTTCTATCAATCAGCAACACACAAAAGAAGGCATCATTAGAGTATGCTTACTGTTGCTTTGCACTGTGAATTTTCTGCTACATAGTTCTTGTCACAAATCCAGCTAGGATCATTTATAGTCAAAAGAAATTGATGAATGTGACCATTTCAAAAAAATTGTCTGATTGTAAACTCACCCAACATACTTATAAAAAACAAATTCCTGGAATCCATACAAGATCTTCTGAATCTGAATATTAAGGGAAGATCCAATGCCTAGAACTATGCCTTGCACATAGTAGGTACATACTAAGTACCTGTTAAAAGAGTAAAAGTATTAGTTATTAAGTCCCATACTACGTTTCATTTCCTAAACACAGCTAGTTCATTTTGGGGAACAGAAGCACTATGATTTTTTTTTCTACCTGCACTTTTTGCTAGTCTAGATTTTTCCTGGAATATGAGCTCCTCAGAAACAGATGATTTAGGCTGGGCATGGTGGCTCACACCTGTAATCTTAGCACTTGGGGAGGCTAAGGTGGGAGGATTGCTTAAGCTCAGGAGTTCAAGACCAGCCTGAGCAACAGTGAGACCCCATCTCTACTAAAAATAGAAAAAAATTACCTGGCGTGGTAATGTGCACTTGTAGTCCCAGCTACTTGGAAGGCTGAGGTGTAAGTATCCCTTGAGCCCAGGAGTTTGAGGTTGCTGTGAGCTAGGCTGATGTCATGGCACTCTAGCCTGGGTGACCAAGCGAGACTCTATCTCAAAAAATAAAATAAAATAAAATAAAGTTGGCAAAAGACATGAACAGAAATTTTACAAAAAAGACATACAAATGATCAATAGATACATGAAGAAATACCATCACTAATCATCAGAGAAATGTGAGTTAAAACCACAATGAGATACCATCTTATTCTAGTCAGAATGGCCATTATTAAAAAGTCAAATAACAATAGATGTTGGCAAAGATGCAGTGAAAAAGGAATGTTCATACACTGTTGGTGGGAATGTAAGTTAGTACAACCTTTATGGAAAACAGTATGGAGATTTCTCACAGAACTAAAAGTAGATCTACCATTCAATTTAGCAATCCTACTAAATTGAATGGTAGGTCCATTCAATAATAATACGGGGTATCTACCCAAAGGAGAAGAAATCACTGTGTCAAAAAAATACCTGCACTCACTCATATGGTTATCACAGCACTATTTACAGTACCAAAGACAAGGAATCAACCTGAGTGTCCATCAATTTATGAGTAGATAAAGAAAGTGTGGTATATACATACCAAGGAATACTACTCAGCCATAAAAAAGATTGAAATAATGTCCGCTGCAGCAACTTGGATGGAGCAGGAGGACATTATCCTAAGTAAAGTATTAATAACTCAGGAACAGAAAATTGAATATTGCATGTTCTCACTTTTAAGTGGGAACTGAACAAAGGATACTCACGGCATACAGAGTGGAATAATAGACACTGGGGACTCCAAAAGCAGGGGGTGGGGTGAAGGATGAAAAATTACCTATTGGGTACATTGTACACTATTCAGGTGATGGGTACACTAAAAGCCCAGACTTCACCACTACATAATATATCCATGAAACAAAACTAAACTATCCATGAAACTCACTAAATCTATAAAAAGCAAAACAAAACAAATTTAAAAAACCATTGTGACATACCAGTAACATGAGTATCTCCATAAACTTCTAAGTCAAAAAGCTACTCTAAAAGAAAAGGCACGGTCCTTAACAAATAAGGAAAATATGTTTTCTTCCTTTCCTAGCGAAAGAAGTTTCACTATTTTGTGGACTCCCAGCATAGTAGCATAGCTTTGTGCTGTTTGTTGTTTTGTTTTACTTTTTTGTGTGTATTACAAAATAGAAGCAGAGATATTTAAAGTACCTGTAAAGAAGATGTATATTCAAAAAAAATGGTAGAAATCTTGTTTACAAGAAATCCAATAGATATTAAATAAATTAATAAAACATTGTGAAAAGGTGAATGCATTTCATTAGAGTGAAATCTCTAAGGGAGCAGAGACCACATATTATTTGACTTTCTATCATCTGCCTCTAACACAGAGCCAGTGTTTGATGAATGAATGAAAGAATAAATGAATAAATACATTTCAACAACTAATTTTGTTTTTATTGATCAAACCCACTTTTTAACCAGGTAACATGTCACTTTCAGTAGCAATTTGCTTGACACTCAAGTGCACATACCTTTTTCTACAAGACAAAAACTGTGCTCTAATTTTCAGTGTTGATTATGCTACTGCAGCACCAAACCATTTTAAGAATTCAGCAAATCACTGAACTCTGTTTAACACTCAAATAGACAGCAGTGTTAAATCCACCATTTATTTCTGTTACCTCCACTATTGTTCATGGGATTTTAATACATCTGGTATTCACTTAACAACAATATACTCACAGTCCTCAATTTTCTTTATTTCTCCATTTTTAGAAAGTAAAAAGTCAAATGGTATAGTTAATAGAGCTGCAAAAAATATAGTCCCAATTTTTTTTAATGACAGTGTGGGTGTCATTGATTTAAGATAGCTGTTCTCTGAATAAATCCAGTTGAGGCCTAATAACTGTACAGAAAAAGGCCAAGGCAGATGTCCATTGCTGCGGCCTAAAGACCTGTTGACAGACAATTGCCCAGTTAGGATTACTGGTCTCAGCTAGAGTTTCCCTATAGCTCAAACAACTGCCCAGCTGCTTTTGTATGCAGACTCTGAGATCAATTTCTTACTGGAATAGATTCCTCACAAAGAAAGATAATCCTTTATTTGAGGTTTAGTCACTTGAATTCCTCCCTGTATTCTTCACTGTCAGGCCTTGCAAGTTTTATTTATTCTTGGTAGAATGCACTTACTATTGCAGTTATGGCACTTTTCACTCTAAGCCCTTCTTTTCAGGCCTTAGAGAAAGGAAGGTCTTTAGCTAGAAATTTCTCATGCTTGTTGACAGTTTGAAGATGAATTATTTTAGAAGAGAACAGAGGTGAAAGGAGTAGAAAGATCATTTATTCCACCATCTTTGAGGACTTGATTATGAGTTAATCATAGGTTTACTGTTACATGAAATGTGATGGCTTTCAACTTTTAATTTTATTGCTTTTATCTTTACTTAAGAAGTAACACAAATATTTTAAAGTCTCATGGACCAAGAGGCTAAAAAAAAATCCATGTGGCTAAAGTATTTTAACTTATTCTTCCCCACACTATTGTACTGAAAGAAAAGAAAGAAAATGTTTGATTCTGGGTAAGACTAAGAGTAAGCCATTACTAAATTTAAATTTTCCTTTCTCTCCTTAGGGTAGAACCAATAAGTAAGAGGTAAAGGAGGACACGAATATTTGTCAGGAAGTCCCCCAAAGGAGTACTCCATATCCAGGACAGAGCTCAAGATGTTATATAAATATTATAGCATACTGAAGGCTGCCCCACATGAACTGGAGTTGTCTTAGCTATTGCTCCAGGCTACAGAAGCAGGCATGGAGGGAAAGCATATGAGGAAAGATTCTCTCCTTTCCTCCATATTCAGAATGTTACCTTCATATTAACTCCCTGGGTACAAGGGAAAAACATAAGTGACCGTTGCCTAACTTTCCAATATTGAAAACTATTATGCTCATTTAGAAAGTTTTTTGTCAACACAAAAGCATTACTTCTCACAAATTCTCAAATGGTATATAATTTTATGTTCAATCAAACATTATGATTACTCTTGTATGAAGCACAGTAGGACCATCTGGCAGGCGTATTATTTGGGACACAAATCTCAGCCCGTGTTTAAAAAAAAGTGTTATATAAAATGCTCAGCTAGATGTTACTCAGGTTTCAAAATGGAAACATATGCCTGAGCCACTCAGAACTTACAAATAAATAAAAGTGGAAAGGTCAGCAATGGTCTTTCTTCCCCTTTCTTAGTAAGGCTTCCTTATTAAGCCTTTGAAATAAGCTCAGGAAATGTACGCAGGTGGTTTTTTGATTAATTTGATAGCAGTACATCCATGGAACCAATTCACAAATGATTTGCAGGCAGGCTGGCATTACTGAAATAAACGGTGCTATTACTATGATTTATGCTACTATTTCTAACACAAATGATAAAGTAAAATTTACAGTCCTTAATTACCACTATGAAAAATTGGGAGGGAGAGAAAAGAGCAAAGATCGGCAATTTGCAAACTTGTCAGTAAGGCAACATGCAAAAATCCATTTTCTTTATTTAAAAAAAATATATATTGTATACATGGGCCTTACTATATTGTCATCAATCCATTGGGTGAGACGAGAAAGTTCAAAAAACAAATGACCAGAACCTAACCTTCAGATGCCAGGAAGCATGGCTTAAAAAAGCAGTTCACAAAATGTAGCCTCTACTCATAAAAAGCAGGGAGGTGACAAAACATAACACTGTACATTATTCTGGGTCACTCACAAGACCCAGTTTGCTCTTCAGATTCCTTTCTTTCTATTATAGTTTTAAAATGTTTTACAACAAGGGCAAAATCACAGTGAAGAAATCTTACCTGCAATTTTTAACTAAATGTTTTTCTCTTGTCCCATTCATACCTAAGTAATACTTCAAGTCTGTTAGGATATTCAAAGGCATGTACAGAGATGTTGTTGTCCATGGAACACTAACAAAGCTACACAGAGGAGAACTTACTCTGAGAGACATGGCTCTGCAGTAGTCAAGAGATTAGGGATAATTTGAATGCCCCTATTGGCTGGGCCCATGGCCTATTCTTCTCTCCGTCTTCCATTACTTCCTACTTTAACAATCTAGCCATGCTTTATTTCCAACACCTATTCCCTTGCATGCCTGGCCTGATATCAGGGAATGCCTAGGGTTCTAATAAAACTTCTAATCACTATTTGCTAAATTTGCTTCAATCTATGATAATTCCGCGCAGCGGTCATTCACAACGCTTCACAGACTGCTTCATAGCAAAACTCCAAAAAGTTATAAATCACGATAACCAACAGAGAGATGGAAGAATCAAAGATGGCAGAAGGTTCTTGTCTACCTGATTTAGAAAATAATGGTGAATTTTAGAAATAGGAAAGGCACAATCAAAAACTGGGAATGATAAATTAGTTTCAGAAATGTTAAGTTTTAGCTGTTTACAGGACACTCAGTTGCAGATACCCAGTAAACATTATTAGGAAGGTAAGACTAAAGTTCTAGGAGAGTTTATGCCCAAAGATGTAGATTTTGGAGAAATACGAATAGAAATACAGGTCAAAGGAAAGGAGTAGGATCGGAGGGTCAAAGTGGAGAATGTAAAAAAAAGAGATCTGAGATCGACAACAAAGGAAAGACATATTTAGAGGACCAAGAAAAGAGAAAATAATGAGTTCTGGAAGGAATAGTCAGGGAGAACTCCTTTTCTCTTTTTTGGAGAAACCTAAAAAGAGTCGTAAGAAGAAAAGAATGATCATCAATGTCACATGGTGCATAGAAATCCAGAAGAATGAGATTTCATTAAATCTGTTGGCCAAGATAACCTCAACAGACGAAAACCAAAATATAAGCATGGATATGTACTCATCTCCAAATTAAAGTTGTATACACTAAAAATTAAATATGTACAGCTTTTTCTATGCCAATTATACTCCAATAAAGTGGTTTCTAAAAATTTTTTTAATTTAAAAAAACAGAATATACAGGTTAAAGACATAAACACATAAGAAAAAAGAACTGTAAGTGTAGAGCTTTCCCATTAGAAATCAAACAGGAAAAGATTTAGGAGAGCACTTTGGAGACGGATTAGGAGGAGACTCTTTAAATAGTAGGTATCAAGCATATATAAGTATCTTAGTGATTTCTAATTTCTTGCCACTTCTTAAAAATTACTTCTTTCATGATTGGGATATTATAGTGTGGCAAAAGCCTTCAGATAAGTCTCTTTTGGAGTTTATCTCTTCTGTATGTAAGACCCCAGTGACAGATTCTTACTTCATTTTTGCCTTGTTCCCAGAAAACCTAAGAGCATTTGGCCATTCTATAACCAAGTAGTTTCTCCATTTCTACTCCCTCTTAACTCAGGTTCATTACTTCTCTATAAAACTTGAATTTTTTAAGCAGCTTTTCCTCCATTTCAATCATCTTTCTTTAAGATTACAAATTTTAATAAAATTTCCACAGTTTCTTTAATATCCTCCTCACTTCAAATTCATAAGTTTCACACTTTTCCCTCAGGTCTCTGCCATACCTCCATTCACCTGTATTTGGATAGTATCTCCTCTTCATAAGTATTTCCTAGGTTATATTTTCATCGCCATTCTTGACACAGGCCACATGGAATTTAAAATTCTCTATTTCTTCTAATTTATAAGTATTGTTGTCAATATTCAATATTAACAGTTGAGAACTTACTCTACACACTAAACATTATAATAAGTGCCTGACATTCATTATCTCAGTTCATCATTTCCATAAACCTTTGAAATAAGTGTTTTTATTCTCTTCAATTCATAGGTAAGGAAACTGAGCACCAGAAAGATTAGGTTACTCATCCAAAATCACACAGGAAGGAAGCAACACAGCTGGGGTTTGAACCTGCATCCATTTGACTCCAATGTTCATCATCTTGTAGAAAAATCTATTTCAATCTTTTTAATCTTACTTTGTAAGAATATCAATTGTGCATTAATGCATTTTTCTTTTTGAAACACTACACAAAAACAATTAAACTCTCATTAGAGAAAGCAGACATCAATTTGTCAATTCTTGTTCATCCTAACTCAAAATACTCAAAATCAATTTCAAAAATTGGGTTTTTTCCTTCTTCCATCCTCAATTCCCACTTTTATAAAGCAACCCTGTCTCCCAAGAAGCCCACGTGTTGTTTTCATGAGTCTTTCACTCTGTCATTCCCTCTGTTCTTTTCTCTGTTATAATTACTCTGAATTCATTTTTATTGACAGACAGTGA
Source organism: Lepilemur ruficaudatus (assembly GCA_963574885.1). Classification (NCBI taxonomy): domain Eukaryota; kingdom Metazoa; phylum Chordata; class Mammalia; order Primates; family Lepilemuridae; genus Lepilemur; species Lepilemur ruficaudatus. The sequence continues at coordinate 6,013 of CAUYRT010105353.1, read as the reverse complement.
TAAATATGCATAAGATCACAATTTTAAAATACTCATTAATTTAATTAATATTATGATGACCACATATTCGAGAGTCGACTTTTAGTACCTATATTTTCTTTGGTATCAAATATAATGTGTTTCGAATCTATAATATAAACATATACATACTATTTGGTGGTATTAAAGTTACCCATATATCTTTATATTATGTAGTTTACTGTGAACATGTTTTTTCCTTTTATCATATTATATGTTTGTACATACACATATAGACACATACATATATGTATTTTAATGATACTAAACCAGCAGTATGTCTTTATATTAAGCAGTTCTCAGGCAATGCATATATTAATTCTTTACTGCATTTTTTTCTTAACTTTTCTGTCCTTTCCACTTGTCACAGTTGAAATGCTAGTTGTATTTATATCTTCTCAAACACATTAATGATTGAAAATCATGATTATATTTAAAAGAAAAAAGAAGAAGATGGCATGCCTCTATCTGTGTGATACTTTCTCTAGAAATGCACTGTCCAATATGGTAGCCACGCCTTAGCTATTTAAATTTAAATTTGAATTAATTAAAATTAAAGTTAAAATTCAGTTTCTCCATTGTAATAGCCATATTTCAAATGTTCAAAAGCCACAGTGACTAGTGGCTTACATTTTGGGCAGTGCACATACAGAACATTTTCTATTATTTCCACAGAAATTTCTACTGTGCTGTTCTGATTTAGAAGATTCAAGTCTAAGTCAATTTTAGGATGTCTTGCCATTTCTCTTAAGACTATTTTCTTCATCCCTACCTTCTTTCTTATTTTATGGCCAACACTTAGGCCTTATTAATTGTTCTACTAACTACCACTTTGCAATAATACTACTGGGAATATTTTACGATATAAGGTCAATAATGCAAATGTTCCCCAAATAAAAAAGTCTTCCATGGCTTTTTCTTAAACAAAATAGCCAACAGACCTTGAGTCACTTTTCTGTCCTCTCCTTTCCCTTCAAAACTTAAAAAACAAGACAAAATAAAACAAGCCTCCCTAATCGAGTATGCAATCCTTTGTAAATTCCAGTGATGAGACCATCTGTTCCTGTGGGTGGTCCCTTGCTGAGAATTTTGCTTCTAGTGATAGAAAAGAATTCAATAGTTTCTTGTACTTTCTTTAGACACGTCATTATTTTAGCTTCTAAATCCCATATTTCTACCACTGTCAGCAACTTTACACAGTAAGATTCTGGTTGTTTTCTTGCTTCCTGATTTTCTGAAAAGTCTGAAACCAATAGAATACACATGTAAAAAGCTGACAAAAGTTAAAGTTGTAATCCATAGTCATAAAACACACAGTGGCCAGCAGATGGCTCAAACCTCTAATCTTGACCATATTAGCACACAATAAGGTCAAGGATTTCTTTGAGAAATCCTCAAAGAGACTACAACAGAAAGCGTAAGTCATACATATTTCTATGCCAAAAAAGATGTACATCATTCAATTGTGTCTTCTTTTATTAATAATTAAAAAGAACCACCAAAACACTAACCTCATCCTTTCACTATGAAAACCAATTTACCTCAAGGGCAACCTTATAAAACAAATCAAATTGTTTCAATAATAAGCATGTAGTAGTTGATTATAAGCAGTTAATAATGTCATAAACTATTAGATGTTTTGGAAGGTATTTCCTCTTAACATAAATTTTCACATACTGACAAAGATGTTTATACTGTTCTTGTGGTACTTTTTCAGAGTACTAAGAGAAAAATAGAAGGAGTCACAGGCCTAACCACCTTGATTTTCACAAGAGCACCTCTGGCTCTGCCTACACTGCGGGGCTCCAACGTCTCTCTCTTTACTGGAAGGAGCAGGGAGTTGGCAGTGACTCCTCTGCCTTCGTAACAATTCAAAATTTCATCTTTGCCACTTCTACATCTGGTGTCAAAACAATGTGAATCTTATTTTAATTGACAACAGAGCCCTATATAACTGCTCACTAGATGCTTCAGATTTCCAATTGTCTGCCATTCAGTTCTGACCAGAGCTCAGTTATCCATGGGCCTGAGCCCTAAAGTCAGTGTGCTGGGTGACCTCCCCAACTAAAAAGCTTCTTTACCTTTTAATTTTACTGGATATTAATTCAGGAAAAATTTACATAAGTACTTCTTCCTTTTTGTAAAATTGTAATTATAAACACATGGTCCAAATATTGTATTCACAGTATTTTATTCATCTCAGTTTGAGGACAAGGGAAAACTTGTCAGAAGAAAGATATCAATGAATTTTCAAAAGGTAGAAACTAGATGGAGTAGAGGTAATTTATTGACCTAGAACAACTGAAATCTTGAAACTTAAGTGCATGTAAAGTGAAAGAATAGTAAAAAGCAAGTTAATTTGCCATGCAGAACTTCTGAAAGGCTCAGGCCTTGGGAAGACAACAGATGCTTTGAAAGACATGAGTAAAGTTCAGGGCTGAAGCCAGGAGCTTAATTGAAAGAAGTAGTTGTTATGCCCCCAGATCTACTCTGTAACCCAAGCAGCCAGAGGTACCTACTCCCCGAGCAGGAGAGCAGTGTTTTGTTCTTTAGAAAATTAAACGGGAAGGGCTCTTGATTTAGTGACACTAGGCAGAGAGGGTGCTGGAGGTAAAAAAAAAAAAAAAAAAAAAAAAAAAGTAGATGGAATGTGGTAAATTGAGTAAGTCTGCACACTAAATGATAAGATCTCCAGCCTCATTTGCTGTCCTACTCATTGTCATGAAGGGAAACCACCCAGAGAGTAGGCTGAGGGATTCTTCTAAGAAAAAACTAGAACAGCCCAGAGAAAACATATATAGTAAATGAATACTAAGTGTCTCTCAATTAAAAAGAAAATTATGTACTCAGAGTTTCTAATATCAAAATAGAGGAAGAATCATCAACTAGTTGAAGAAAATCTCTAACACAAATGGCAGGAACAAGAGTAGACATAGAAACAAAACTCAGAGAAAATGGAGCAACAGAAGTACTAAGGAAAACTTAAAATTTATTAATAGCCCTCATATCTTCTAAAAGATGAGAAGAGGTGCTGCACACATGAAAAAATTCTAGATGCTATTGTTTCAAAAGTACATATTCATGGGATAGATGATAGCTCTTCAAAATTAAATGTTTTATTACCAAAATAAAAACTTAAAACATATAAATTTGGAAAATGAAGTTGAGGAAATCTCATGGAAAGTGATACAAAGTTACAAACAGATGGAAAATAAGGAGATAAATTAAAAACGAGGGGAGGAAGAGAGAGAGAATCAATCCACATAGTCCAACATCTGACCATTGAAGAGTTCTAAACAAGTGGGTATGGTGGCTTATGCCTGTAATCCCAGCACTTTGAGCGACTGAGGGGGGAGAATTGCTTGAGGCTAGGAGTTAGAGACCAGCCTGGGCAACATAGCAAGATCCTATCTCTACAAAAAATAGAAAAACTAGCCAGGCATGGTGGCATGCCCCTATACTCCCAGTTACTTGGGATGCTGAGATGGGAGGATCACTTGAACCCAGAAGTTCAAGGTTACAGTGAGCTATGATCATGCCACTGGTGCTTTCACTCCAAGCATGGCTGACAGAATGAGACCCTATCTCTTAGGTGGGAGAAAAAAGTTCTAAAATAAAATAGAAAGGAGAAAGTGAATTAAGAAATAAGGGGAAAAAATTCCCCTTAGTTAAAGGACACAAGTCTCCACACTGAAGGGGTCAGGGAATATCCACAAGTATTGTGGAAAAGAGATCCACAGCAGTTTAAAATATCTAAAATTCCAGTATACTAGGAATAAAGAAAATATTATAAAAGATTTCAGACAGAAAAAACAAAGGGCCACATTTAAAAAAAATTAAAGAGAATTGAATGTCTCATCAATAATAATGAAAACTGAAGATTATAGCATTCTGTCCTTGAAATTCTGAAGAAAGATTACCATCTACTTTAGTTGACATTTTCAGACATAGAATAGTCAAAACTTGGACAACCCACAACCCTTTCCTAAGAAGCTTCTGGATGATGTGCATCAGAAAAGCATGGGAGTAAATGAAGAAAGAGAATTACCCAAGAAACAGGGGATCCAACCCAGTAAGTACTAAGAGAAGCTCCTGAGTGACCACGTGCAGCAGGCAGCCAAGGTGGCCAGTGACCAATCAATCCAAAGGGAGCAAGGGGATTAAGAGACATGAGGAAAAAACTGGGTTTATGCATTTGTGAAAATTACTAATATGTTTCTGACAGATCTGTGGGAACATCCGGGGAAAAAATCATAGGCAAATAGAAGACTAGGCATAATTATAACCTGCAGGAAAAAATTGTGTGATAAAGAAAATGTTACTGAGTATACCACTTGTCTCTGTAGTGAACAATATTTATAAAGTCTTGGCATAAACACTGACAATTTACCCAAAATTTGTGATGTAAGCCTCCTGAAAGGATGGGGTACGGAGGAAAGGTGACAATAAAGAGAGCTAATTTCTCAACCACCATAAGAGGAAATTAATAGACAGGATTTTCATTTGATAAATTAGGAAAGGCCAGTATGTGTAAATTATTCAGAAATAAGAAAGTAAATACCAGAAAACACAGTTAAAACTCTTGAGGGCAATTGCCTGTCGGAATGAGAGTAGGTGAGGAATGATGGGGCCAAGGAGTGTTACATTTAGTCATAAGCCTGGCAGTTGATTTTTCAAACCATGTGTGTTTTTTAAATGATTTTTAAAAATAAAATTGCTTTTAAAAACTATGGAAATAACCTGATTGTCCACTAGTTGAGGAACATATGAATTCTATGTATTGAAATAAAATATGGCTATTAAAATAAGTGAACCATTGCAAAATATAGGGCTTTGCAAAATATTTGACTTTTGCCATACTTATACAAAGTATATTTATATAATCTATCTATAAATCTACTCTACATGTATAAATATATATGCCTTAGATTCTGTCATTTACAAAAACATCTTAGTTAATAGCTTTCAATTAACTAACAAGGATATATTTAATATCATTTCATATGCTTTCAAAATATACAAAATATAACCGTCTTGTATGGATACATATGTTGAAAAGCATGGAAAATATGTATATGGAAATAAATAATACAGACCAACTAGTGCAAGTGGAAAAAACTGGAAAAGGTGGGAAGAGGAAAGAAGGGCAGGAAGAGAAAAAGATTAAGAGGTGGGCTTTGGGTGTGTTTATAATGATTTATTTTTTAATATCAGTCAAGGCTAGGTGGTGAATGTTAAATCTAGGAGGTAGGTGTCATTATTTGCTGTACTTTTCTGTTGTTTTGAAATATTTCACTTTTTCTTTTTAAATTTATGCTTCTGCACTGTTGAAAGTGTCCTCAGTTTATATAAGATTTTTCCAACCAAGGACACACTGTTTTCTGCTGTTCTTTTTATGAAGCTGAGTAGAAACTGTATTCCCAGAAGAGCTGTTATCATTATTAAACCCAGTATGCAAGAGCACATGTAAAGCAATAAATCTTATTAAGCATCCACCCATAGGCCATCCAACCCAGAGGTTCATTAAAAAAAATCATCCTCATGCATACAACTATCTCAAGTCCTTGAGCTCTCTTATTTTGCTTCCTTTTTCCATAACTTTGCAGATGAAAGTTAAGGCTAAAAATCAAGTATGTAAGTATTCAAATTTCCAAAAACATTGAAACATGCATTTCAAAATACAGTCATTGTAAATAATGGTTAAATCAACTGAGTGAAGATTTGTATTACTCATGCAAATGCTTCAGTGTTGCAGAGCAGTAGGGCTTGGTAATGTCCATGCCTAACCAAACAAAAAAGAAACATGATAGAGGTGAAGTTAGGCCAACAGTTCAGGTATTTTCAAATTAAAATGTCATCCAATTTTTATTTTTAATCCAATCTTATTCATGATTTTGCAGGAGCTTATTCTTGGAAAACAGCAGGCTGCCTAACTGACTGAAGCTGAGAACCAGGGATGGTGGGGCACAGAGCCTGTGCATTTATAAACTATAAA
>CAUYRT010105351.1:0-29727 GCA_963574885.1 Lepilemur ruficaudatus | reverse complement strand
CGAGTAGCTGGGACTACAGGCATGCGCCACCATGCCCGGCTAATTTTTTCTATATATTTTTAGTTGGCCAATTAATTTCTTTCTATTTTTAGTAGAGACAGGGTCTTGCTCTTGCTCAGGCTGGTTTCGAACTCCTGACCTGGAGCGATCTGCCCACCTCGGCCTCCCAGAGTGCTAGGATTACAGGCGTGAGCCACCGCGCCCGGCTTTCTTTGAATTTTATTTCCTCATTTTTGGAATACATAATATATTCGCCTGGTTTTAAGTTCAAAAGTTACAAAAGGGAATATACATGTCTCCCTCCCACCTCTGTCCCCGTAGACAACAGTTTTTATCAGACCCTTGGTTCCAAACATAATCTGTGAGTGCGTGGGAGTGGCGCACATGTATGTGCCCACGTGTTGGCGGTCTCTCTTCCTGCTGGAGTGCAGAAGGGTAGACGTGGCCATTCTCCTGAGCCCTGCGTTGAGTCTTCATGGGATTGTGTCATGACTGCGAGCCTCAGCTCACCAACTTTCTCCTCGATTCCTCCCTGTCATCTACTGTCCCTTTCCAGCAGCACTCAGCATGCGAACGCTCCATAGATGGATCTGTGTTGAGTCAGACGGACGTAAAGGAGAAGGGAATGGCAGGAAAAACTGTGGCTGTCGCCATCACATGGGTGGGCCTGACAGTTCTTGAAAACAATGTCAAGTTGAGACTCCCGGTGTTCTCTCTCCCGTATCTGCACATACGTTACCTTGCATCTAAGGTTGCACGTGACCCGTAAAGAACGGCACAGACAAGTGACTGAATCTCAGCTTGCCACTAATGAGCCTGTGGCCTTGGGACTGTCACTCAACTTTCCCAAGCCTCGCTTTCTTCATCTGGAGATAGAGAATAGTAGTAGTATTACCCTGCTGGAACCGTTGTGTGGATATATGCACAGGGCCTGGCTCACAAAAAGCATTCAGTAAGTGTTGACAGCTATTATTATTATTATTCCTAAAACCCACATATAATGTTGGCATTAACCATAATCTCTACATTACCTGAAATTAGCAGCTGAGTACCGATGTTATGAGCAGAATTTCGTATCCTAGACACACTGAAGTATATCCTGAATTCGTGATCCACCCAATCTAGCCTGTGCAAAAATATTCCAGGCTTTGCTGACCAATGACTGCTACACTTTGAATTTTAGGTACAGTATTTTGTCTTTGTGACATGGTAATCTGTAGATTCTGCTGTGAATACCATTTGTCTTTCAGTTATATGTAAACTTTGCGTAAGTGCTCTATTACAAAGCAAACTGTATTTTAAGAGAAAAATGAACCTTTTAAAATTTTTGATATAATTCTTTTCTTATCAGGCACGTGGGAAAAAGCGCCAGATAGGCTGGTTCCCAGCTAATTACGTAAAACTTCTAAGCCCCGGGACGAGCAAAATCACTCCAACAGAGCCACCTAAGTCAACGGCTTTACCAGCAGGTAAGGACTTTGCAGTCTCTAATTGGAACCTGGTCTGCATGGCACTGGAGTTTTTCCACTCAACTTTCTCATTAAATATCTCGGATTTTTTCACATGTGCCATGAGCACTTCTTGTCCTTGCTGGGACTGACACCCAAGTAATGTGATACGGAATATGTTTTTCAAAAGGACCAAATATCTAAGTAGCTTTACTGTGCTGGGTACAACAGAGCCCTTGTTGGAACGCTCTTCCTACAGAGTCATGAATGCTGTGGCATTGAAGCCAGATTTTTCTCTTGATTTCCTTCCAGCTATTTAAGTTGGGATTTGGACGGGGGGCAGTGAGACCACAGAAAGGGACACCTAAAAATAAATGGCTGGGGTCTTACAAGGTTAGGAGATGGAGCTGGAGGCCACGGGGGTCTGTTGGCTGTCATGTGGTGTTCACCGAAGACTAAAATAACTCCCTGTCACAGTCACTGTGAGCAGAGAGGGCTTCGCTGAACGGGCAGGATGTTGTCCACACTTTCCTAGGGACTGAGAAAAGACCAGAGCACTGCAGTTGACCCGGTTGGCTATTTTCTGATTGAAGGGACTAAATTAGATGCTTTGGTAATAGCTGAGCGGGGTGAGGTTGGGGGAGCAGATTTCTGCTGTAGGTCTTTACGCCACCAATACTTGGGTGGCATTTGTGGAAACTGTGGAATTTTTGCTCTGATACCTTGTGGTTAAATGTCTGTGCTTTATGTCCCCAATAAAATAAGATTAAAACTTGGCAGCCTTTGCAAGAAGTTAAAGGATTGGCCACTGGTTGTGACGAATTCCAACCCCGGCTGGGCCTCTTTGCTTGAGGGTGTAGCCTCGTGTAGGCCAGAGGGGTGTGATGCCAGCTGGATCTGCTCTCCCCGGGGAGCCCTGGTGGCATCCACCCTGCTTGGTGTGCAAACCCCTTATTGGGTTGGCTGAAGCCTCCTGACATCAGTTGCTGAAGTGATTGAATTAGCTGGAAGATTTGAAAAGTATAAACCTATATATATATATAGGTTTATGCTATATATATATATATATAGGTTGGTTAAGAAAGATTGATCGGGGACTATGACCTCACTGTGCAGACTTATCTGAAGTGGAAATGCCAGGGAAGGAGAGCGGTTTTACCTCCGGTAGGCTTGAGAGAAAATGAGAGAAGAAAAACTGCCCTTGCATATGTAGATTTCTTTGAGGCAAAATTTTGAGACACGGGGATACAGCAGAATAATGTTTTAAAACTGATTTTGCTTTTCACTGAGGTTTGGAATTTTTGGATGATAATTACCTTCCACCTTAAAAGAGAAAAAAGAGTGAGAAACTAAAGTCCCCATGACTTTACTGTCTGTGCAGCTGTCCTGGGGTGGGGGCTCGTGCCAGTCTTCCTGCGTCAGCGTTATAAGTGAGTTGCACTGACTCGAAATGCAGGCGTCCAGTTAGCACTGTAAATTTTCTGCTGACTAGTAAACATGAGAAAGAGGAAGATATTATAAAAACCAAAGACTTAGTGTGAAAATTTTGCTGTTGTCTTGGTTTTTAATTCTTCATCTTCCTCTCCTGCCCACGTTGTAAAAAGCCCATTAGAGCACTTCCACTTAATTCCCTCCTCCTCTGAAAGGACAGAAATAACACAGGAAAACGTCGCGGCATTGCACGTGCCGCGGCGGGGTGCAGCTGCTCACCCAACCCTGTCTCCTGCAGTGTGCCAGGTGATCGGGATGTACGATTACACCGCGCAAAACGACGATGAGCTGGCCTTCAACAAGGGCCAGATCATCAACGTCCTCAACAAGGAAGACCCCGACTGGTGGAAAGGAGAAGTCAATGGACAAGTGGGGCTCTTCCCATCCAATTACGTGAAGCTGACCACAGACATGGACCCAAGCCAGCAATGTAAGTGCCCTGGCGGCTCTGTTGCCTCGCCTCTCTGGTATCTTCCGGTAAAACATGCAGCATTGCTCTGATTCTGCTGAGCTTTGTTTGCAGAACTTAAAGCTAGACCATTGCTGCATTTGCAACAGTCTCTTTGAAGACCTTCTGTAATGCAAGACTTTATCTTGTGGGTTTTTGTTTTTTTTTTAATTTTCATTCCTTCTGTAGCATGTCCCCTCCCTCCCCTTCCCCCTTTTTCCTTTTTTTTTTTTTTTTAATCATTTTGGCACCATGCTGTTTACATGCCTGACTCATTTTCCTAGCTTGAATTTTGCTCATTGTTTTGTTTTGCTTATGTGTTGTTTTCCTCCTTTTTCTAGGAATCATATGTTGTCCATCCCCCCCTCAGGCTTGAAAGTCCTCAAAGAGACCCACTATCCCATATCACTGCCCAGAGGGATGATGGGAGATGCAGCCTTGATCATGTGACTTCCAGCATGATCACCTACTGCCTTCTGAGTAGAAGAACTCACTGCAGAGCAGTTTACCTCATTTTACCTTAGTTGCATGTGATCGCAATGTTTGAGTTATTACTTGCAGACATAGGAGCAAAAATTACAAAATTACACAGGGTAGTGGGTCCTTTTGTGGCTTTCCTAGTTACTCAAATTGACTTCCCCCCACCTTTGCACAGGTGCTTTCGATAGTTTTAAAATTATTTTTAAATATATATTTTAGCCTTTTAATAAACAAAATAAATAAATTACTTCTTTGCTATCTTGGTTTTGCAAAAAGACCCACTATCAAGGAATGCTGCATGTGCTATTAAAAATTGTTCCAAATGTCCATAAATCTGAGACTTGATGTATTTTTTCATTTTGTCCAGTGTTACCAACTAAATTGTGTAGTTTGGGGTTTTCCCCCACTATAGAATTTCAGAGGAGTTTAGTATATTTGTTTTAAAGACGTGTAGAATGAGCCCAATTAAACAGAAGGTGTTTTGTGCTTGTTTGTATCAGATGTACTTTGTTGAGCATGTAATACATCCTGTACATAAGAAATTAGTTCTTTCCATGGCAAAAGCTATTACCTTGTATGATGCTCTAATCATATTGCATTAATTTTATTTTGCACAGTGACCTTGTAGCCACATAAGACAGCACTCTGTGTTTTTGTTTGGTCTCAGATTTATCTGGTTGAGTTGGTGTTTTGTTTGGGGTTTTTAATTTCGCGTGTTTGCATACCGTAAAATCAGCAGACAACACCATTGAGGTTGTTACCGTCAACAAAATCTACAATCTCTTTTCAGTCTTGTTACATGAAGTTTTATTCCAGTTACTTTTCATGGAATGACATATTTTGAACGAGTAATTTTCTTGACAAGAAAGAATGTATAGAAAAGTCTCCCTGCAATTAATTTCCAATGTTTACATTTTTTAACTAGACTGTGGAATTTCTACAGATTAATATGAAATGAAGCTCATGGTCCGTTTATGTGTTAGATGTGCTGTAGCTGAAGCCCTGTTTGTCTTTTAAACCCTCGTTGGAAGCTCTCAATAAAAATGCCCGCTGCTGACAGCACAGAAAATGGGGTGGGGGAGCCCCAAGCACAATCTCGCTGTAGTGTGTACTCCCCTTCCGTTTCCCGTGCCCCTCGGGAGATTGTGCTGGCGGTCGCCAGGGGTCTTTTCCATTCACACAGTGCAGGGGGCGGGGACCGCTGCTCCCCGCTCGGTTGCACTTCAGTATTTTCATGGATATGAATGTAAAGTATATAAATATATAAACCTGCGGCTTTAACAACTGTAATACAACCTTTTGAATTAGTTACATGTATAGATAATTAAATTCTTCATATAAAAGTTAGATGGAAATGTCTCCGTGTTCTTGATGTTGGAACCTGGCAGTGGTGTTGGGGAAACAGACCAGCTGTCAGCAGGTGGCCTGCTGCCCGCATGGCGACTGTGACATGTGCTCTTTGAGATACAGTCCTAATCAGAGTGTCACTGAGTCTTCCTTGAGCATCCCCCCCCCTTGTTCCCCTGCTCCCCGATCAATATGGAAACCATTGCTCCTTATAATATCGGTGTTGAAACCTAGAACTCTACCCCGCAGTCTAGCAGTTAACTATCTCATCGAGCTTTTGATACATGTTGTTGACACACTGAAGGTGTGTGATTTGGCTCAGGGTATAAAACATTGGTCCAAAGACGTATCATAATAAGGGGCTGGTGAACACCCCAAAAATATGTGGCTAAAGACAGAAACTTGGCATATCTTCCATATAGTTCTTCAGGATTGGCTTCTGCCTGGCACACTCCAGTCTTGTTGCCTTTGCAGAAATTACCCAGCGTACACATTGGTGCAGCTGTTTGCTACGATGACCGTGGACGGGCTTGATTCCATCCTCATGAACGTCACTTAGTCTGCCCCGCCTCTGCCATTCAGTTGACAAGCAGTTTCCATCATCAAGTCAGCAGATATCTTTAGGAAGACATCTACCACGTGTTGGGGCCCCTGCTGGCTTCTGGCTAGAGTGTGTTACTCAGTCCAGGGTCCCTCGTCTCATGGAGTTTGTGTTTTAATGGAATGAACAAGCAGAAAACCAAACTCCTGCAGTCCATATAAATAGATATGGTGTGTGTGTGTGATGAGGTGCTAAGTTCTGTGCTCGAGGTATGGATGTGAGGTACCTCCGCGCAGGCCGTGCAGTGCCCTCCAGGTGGGGGGAGCGGTGGGATGCTGACTGCAGGGAAAGGATCAGAGAACCTTCCAGGAGCAAGTGATATTTAAGCTGAGACCTGAAGGGTAAGGAAGAGCCAGATGAAGCAGGGAAGAGAAATGGCTGCTTTGGACAGAGATGTCGGGACGTGAAAAGGCCCAGAGGTAGGCAGAGAGGAATCCTTCCCACTGTGCCCCCGCCCACCCCCTTGCAGCGCTCCGTTCGAGTGAGCTGGCCCCCCGCTCCCCAGGACCCCTTCAGCTGTATAAGCCAGACTTTCTTCTCCAGTCTAGACTTGGGCTAGAAGGAATACAGTTGACAAGGTGGGTAATACTGCAGTACTCTGCATAACTCTCTCTCAACTACCTCGCTGTGGGTGACGCCCCAGCCTTTCTTCTGGGTTTGTGAAACCAGCACAGGTTATTCCCAGGAAATTGCTCTTTCTCCTCACACATCATTCTGCTCGCATTTGATGGTAGAGCATCCATCTGACCCACAGGTTCTCAGCCATTGAACCATGCCGCTCCACATCCCACAGCACACAGGACAGCCCCACAGCGAGGAGGGATCTGGCCCAGATGTCACCAGAGCAAAGGTTGAGAAATCCTGTCTCGTCCCCTCCAGCCACTGTGGTTAACATTCACCTGGTTGCTCATAACCAATAAAGTTGCTCTGGCAACTACCGTTGAGTAAATTTAATCACTTAATAAGCTCATATCATATACACGCAGCATTAAAAAGTATCCCAGAACCTTGGTTTTTTATTTCAAAATCTTTTTTTTCTTTTTTTGAGACAGAGTCTCACTCTGTCGCCCTGGCTGAAGTGCAGTGTAATCATCATAGCTCACTGCATCCTCACACTCCTGGATTATCCTGCCTCAGCCTCCCGAGTAGCTGGGACTACAGGCTTGTGCCACTGTGCCCAGCTAATTTTTTCTGTTTTTAGTAGAGACAGGGGTCTCACTCTTGCTTAGGCTGGTTCCTGAGCTCAAGCGATCCTCCTGCCTCAGCCTCCCAGAGTGCTAGGATTACAGGCGTGAGCCACCATGCCTGATCTCAAAAATCTTATTCTTGATTATCCTTCACACTCTCTGAACTTTAGTACCAGATTAAACTACTTTAGTCATATTCTTAGAGAATCTGGTTAGCAAAAAGTTGAGCGAAAGGGAGAGTGAGCATCTCCTAATCAATTAGTGAAGGGATTCTAGGAATCTCCTTTGGCCCCAGAGAGTAAAGGTGTGAGGTTCGGTTTATTTGTCAGCTATTTGTTAAAAATAACTGGTCATTAAATCATTTAATTTCCTATTGGTCTGTGTAAATATATTTGCAACGGAACTTTGGATACGGTTTTGCTCTGGTGGCATTAGACAAGAAGCGTCCAAACGAGCTGGTCGTCATTGTGCACTAGGGATCTGTGGCCTTGGGTCAGCCGTCTCTGCACGTTGCAGAGCAGAGCCTGGAGACCTGAGGAACCCTGGTGGTTGGGCTCCCCAAGCCCCAGATAAAAGGGCTTCTGGAAGAAGCTGGTCTAAAGCAATGACTCAGGCCTTCGTAAAGTTATGAAATATGACACCACTGTGTGTATGGTAGAAACCAGTGTCTGCTCTGTTTCTGGAAGGGAACCCGGGCAGACCGAGACTCCACTACAGATGGTGGTCATTGGGTTACCTCTATGCAGCCTTTGATACCATCAGAAGAAAAACTTAGTCACGCTAGCTTAGGAAAACCTTCTCAATGGTAGGTTTAGCCACATGAAATTGCCAGTTCTTACCTTAAAAACAGCAATTTCATGTGGTTCAACCTAGTACAGTGTGTCATCACCTGCACATGATAGGTTAGGTGCTAACAAATGCCTGTTGAATGAGTGGACCAAATGAGCCAGTGACTGTCTAGAAAACAACAGGTCTCAGTTCTCGACACACCGCATCACCCTCAGGGGAAACCAAGATGTCTCTCCAGTTTCCTTTCCGGCTAGGCATGAGCTTCCCAAAAGCAACAGTATCCTTGGACGGGGCTGCCCCTGGAGTCTCTTGCTCACTTGGTCTAAGGAGGAGGCTGGGGACCAGGGACCTTCATCTGGGCCAAGTCTGCACTGCAGCGCGGGGTGGGGGAGCACACGCCCAGGGGGTGGCGGGGGGTGGGGGCGGGCACAGCAAACCACCACGGTCAGTCCTGCTTCCTGGAAAACTGAAAATCGTTTCTGAGACAATATTTTTTTTCTTCTAACAAAATTATAAATTCTCTTCATTCTTTTCAGTTCCAAAAATACCCAAGAGAACTTTTCCGAGAACTGTGTTGAATGCTCGTGATCCCTAAAATGCAAGGAAAAAGAGCGGCCTCTTCACGATGTCTGATATTTTGGATCTGGTAGGACAGGGAAACATAGTAAGGGCAAAGGTCACGAGAGCTGTATGTGACTTTCCCTTCAGCCAGCATTCTCTTGGACCCTTCTTTAAGAAAACCTCACATATGAAAACCACACTTCCAGAATGTTTCCTGATGTGTAGCTGGCGATTCCATTTCTAAGGGTTCCATCGCCTCTTAGGAAGATCTATTTAAATTGAAAGCTCCCTAGGCATTTTAAAATTACGTGACCTGATTCACAAAAATTAAGGTTTGGTTTGTAAAAAAAAAAAATGAGCATCAGCTATAAGATTACATATATATAGTATCCATGCAACTTTCTGTTAAGCATGTAACCTGTTAGAAGCTACCACGTTATTATTTTATTTCTTTATGGCATCAACTGTGTGTGTGTGTGTGGCTGGCAGGCGCAGTGAGACAGTGACTTACAGGCGACTTAAATGCCTACATCTGTAGCTTGGTAACAGTGAGGTCAGGGTACATCCAGAAGCAGAGAGAAGCCACTGTATAGAAGATTCTGGCGGGAGGCTGACAACTGCAGTTTGCACATGTGCTTGGCACGTTTTTTCCAAGCGATGTTGCAAGCCTCAGGAGGAAGCATCCCTTCCTTCTACGCAGCCTATCGTGTTTTTCAAAGTTGACCAGTTCCTTCTCTTGCTGTTGTTTCACTGAACTCTCACCCAGGAGCGAGGAAAGCACTTCTGAGTCGCTGGTTTTCATTAAGGAAGTGGTTTCACTGATGCCTCTGGTTTCCCTTCCTGTCCCAGGCTGTCCCTTCCCCTCCGGTCCCTGTCCCCGACACACCCACGGACACTGATCACTATGTTGTATTCAGGCCCCGCCTAGAAAGTGCCGAAAAGCCCGAGGTGGGGGTGGGGACAGGTTATTCGACGAAGCCGAGATCTTGGAGAGCACTGGGCACGAGCCTCGCCCTGATAGCTGAGGGCTCCGAGGGTCTAGGGAGACTCGGTGACGTTCTTCTCACAGTCAGCTCTTCCGACTCCCTGGCTAGTCCTCTTTCTAGATGTACTATCTGAGAAGAGCAGCCCTGCCTTTCCCTAAGCCTCAGAGCCCCTGCCTGCACAGAATCGGTGGCCGCATCTTTGGAAAGAGGGGAAGGGGGTCCCTCTTCCCTTGAGCGATTCGCTCACCTCGGGTTGCCGTGGGAGTTTGGAGCCGCGGGTGAGGATTCCAGCACACTGGTGCACATCTTCCTCGCACGAGCTCGCTGCTGGCCTGCCTCAACCTTCCCTGCTTCTCCCCTTGACTGTGGGCAGGTTTGCCAAAGACGCAGGCTTGCCCGAGATGCCCCCGCCCCGTGAGAACATGTAACCCATCAGTTTCCATTCCTGGCCTCGGCTAGAAAAGCCCTGTGCCATATAAAAACGCAGCTTCTCCACGGGTTCAGGCTAGGATTTCACTCCATTTCTCTTACAATTTTGGAACATTTTACTTTCCGATGGGCCACCTGCCTGCAGGAAGATAGAGATTCAGAGGGGAAAGTCAACATAAGTGCATCCTGGGCCCTCAGAGAGGCTAAGCAGCAATCCAGGGTGGCAGGTCAGAGCACAAGTTCAAATCCCGGCTTTGCCATGTGCTAGTGGTGCGCTCCTGGGCAAGAAGACCTGACCTCTTTGTGCTTCACTGTCCTCACTCACATGTGGGGAGAGAATGATGACAGCTCGCAGAGAGTGAGCTCCAACAGATATGAGCTTCGTTGCTGCGTTACTCGAGAGAAAAGGCATTTGAGCCTGGCAGTGGGCATCACGGAACGCAATCTAGTGGCTCCCTGCTTGCTTTCTTGCCTTAAACCCGGACAGCAGGTGGGCTGTGTGCATTTTAAGACTTAGTCGAAAACATGCTTTTATGGATCAGGGGTTTCAGAGAAAAAAGATTGGACAGCTTCCCTGAAAAATCTTCAGACATCTCGTTGCAAGATTTGCCCCATTAATCTGTGCGTAACTCACGGCCCCTTTTCCTCCGCAAACAGGAGGCCACCTGTGTGGGGAGGCAAGCGGCTTTTTAAACATCTTCCCGCACTCCTGCGACGCGCAGGGACACTCTCTGGACCGAAAGACCAGAGCCTGCTCGGCAGACTCTCTCAGCGGGTGTGGACAAGCTGCCCATGTTTCACACGCTAACGGCGGGGAGGCCAACAGGGAAGATGGAGTGTGCGACGCTTTTAAATGTCACGTCTGGACTGTGTTGGCAGGCCCATGCCGCGCTCCACAATAAACCTGTCACCAACGCTTGAGTCACTGGATCCGCTATTTCTCATCACGGCGTTCTGTGGCCTCGTGTTCTCTTGCCAGCAAAGAATGGAACGTCCAGCCCCGAAGACATGCCAGCCGCTGGAGTTTTTTAAGCGATCATGCAGCTTGGATAAGGGGCATGCGCTGCCAGGGGGTGCTTCCCGTAGCGCCGTCTGTGTGCACCCCAGAGGCCTCTGTTTGCCAGGCCTCCAGCAGCGCCCAGGGCGGCGGCCTGCCCAGCAGAGGAGGCAAAGCCAGGAATGCCTCTTTCCTCTCTGGGGTGTTACCTTGGAGCTCTGAGGCCCCACGGGAAGGCCCCCACACGTCTGAGCCCTCGGCAACGGGCCCTCCACTGACTGATATCCAGTAGGAAGCCTCGCCCCACCCCATCCTCAGGGGCAGAAGTGCAACTGCCAGCCCTCTCCCCTCTTTTCCTCCCTCCCGCCTTCCCGCCCGCCCTCCTGCTGTGTGGCCTGTGAGGGCGGGAGGGGCCCATCCTACTCGAGTTTCCTGAGGGATCTGGACTGAGCCTGGTGGTAGAAAGGGCTGTGCTCAGCCAGCACCGGCAGAGGAGACGCCTGTAGGGAACAGGCAGCAGAGAAGTGAGCAGAGTCATTCCAGCTAGTGATGGATGAACAGGGAAGAGTGTGACGAAGGGCCAGGGCTGTGGCTGATGGGGTGGCCTGGGAAGGCACCTCCAAAGGGGTGCCATCGGGGTGGGGCCCTGGCTGCAGAGAAGGAGATGGCCTGTGAAGACCTAGGGGACCTAGCCTGCTCAGCCCAAGGAACAGCACGTGCAAAGGCCCTGGGGCGAATGAGCCGCTCCTGGTCTCTGCACCCACTCTCACCTCCTTCTAGCCTTCTCCATGTGGCGGGCAGGGACCTATTTTAAAAACACAACTTCTTCTGCTTAAAGCCATCCAGGGGGTTCCCAGTCCTCGTGGATAAAGACTCAAATCTCCCACTTGGTCTGCGAGCCCTGCCTGACATGCTGCCTCTACCTCCAGCCTCTCACCGGCCCTGTCCTCATGTAAACTCGAGCACAAATTTGTGCTCAAGTTTAATTACCTCCCCAGGGAAGACTTCCCTCACCCCTCCCTGCATTCCTTCCTTCTTGCAGAGGGGAGTCCCAGGCTGGGCCGGTCACAGAGCAGCTCTCCGGGCTCCCCGCCCAGTGTCCTTTCTAGTTCTTCCAGCCACCTGGAGTCACTTTCATGGCCTTTTACAAAAGTCCAGGCTTTTGTCGCCCCAATGGCTTTCCAACGGGCCCTCTGGAAAACCATCCCCTTTGATCTCTAAACTACTTTATGGAAAGTTCACGTTCCTCATGGGAGCCCACAGAGGAAGTCGGAAGCCACACCTGGGTCCCACTGGACCCATGTCAGGAGGAGGTGAGGGGTGCGCAGGCAGTGTAGACGCGGAGCCTTCCCCAGCCTTGCCCACCAGCCTCACCCACCTCCCAGGGCTCGTGTGTGCCCCCACCCTGTCCAGGCGGGGGTTGGTGGGTGGGTGATTGGGTCCACGTTCCCCCTTGTCATCCAGCCCTACCCCGCCTGTCTAGAACCTTCCAGAGCCTTCTATCACCACATTCTTCTCACCACTGCCCCGGGATTCTTTCGTCAAGTTTAAGCCGTTGGTGAGCCCCAGCCAGAAATGCCTGTGCCCCACCTTCCCCGCCTCCCCTGCCCACACGCCACTACCTCCCCTGATTTCTCTGCCACTTTCCCTGCTCCATGAACGTGCCATGAGCCGGCTCTTTCCTGAATTCCTTATCATGTATTAAGGTGACTGGTTAGAAAGACTGATACATACATGCGTAGATACTCCTTCCCCTCTGATTAGACCGTGAGCTTCCTGGGGCAAGGCCCACATGTCCACGTTCGTTGCATCCCCATCACCCCTCCAATCAGCAGCATGCAGAAACAGCGATGGTACCTACCTTGACCCTGCGCAGCTGACCTGTGCGGACGCGGGCCTCCCCGCCGATCAGAGCGCCAGGCCTACCGCTCACACTTGCACACCCCCGTGGCACCTCGCTCCCGCGTTCCTGGCGGACAGCCCTGGGGGTGCCCTCCGCTGCCTCCCTCCCGCGGTCGCACCGGCCTGGCCCTTCCCCCCCAGCTCGGCACAGTGTTCTTTCTCCCCACCGCGTGTGGCCTGGGCCTGGGAAGGCAGCATCCTTGTATAAAAACCGAATTCTCATGAAAAGACCCTAAAACAAGAAATGAGCTTACCTCCTTCATCATTCTTATAAGCACCCTCAACACCATCTATAATATTTACGTTTGTATTTGGTTTTCTGTCTCCCTCCCCATCCCCCAGCATGGAAGCGCCATGGAAGCAGGGCCCGGGCGGGTCCATGCAGCTGGCGAGAATGAGCGGGACATGTCATGGGCGCAGGCCACCCCTCGTGTTCTGACGGGGTCAGTTTGCTGGGTTAGGAGAGACCCCAGGGACCCGGCTGTGTGTGCTTTGACCCCTCTGAAGAAAGCTCCTTTGGGCTGAGAAGTACACCCACCCCTGGACAGCCCAGAGCCGCTCTGGCCTCCAGAGCTTCCCGTGGGCCGCGGCTGCCCAGGACTGGTCAGCCGAGGGTCACCTTGAGAGAAGACTTGGCTGCCTTGACCCAGACTGGCAGCCGCCAGCCCGACAGCCCTGGATCGAAGACCAAGCACGTCCTCTCCGCCAGATCCTGCAGGCATCGACTGAGGGGGGGAAAGGGCATGGACCACCCTCGGGCCCACGCTTTCAAACGCTGGTGGTTTCCTTGTGGCCCTGTTTCCTGAGATGCCACCAGCAAAGGTTTCATTCTTGATCGAGGAAGTCACCGTACTGCTCCGTGCTCCACGGCGCCATCCGTAACAGGACGGTCCTGAGTAGAGTGACATTTGAAGCTGTGGCCCTGGAGTTGAGGGCCTCTTGTGGTAGCAGTGTGGCCTCTCTCGCAGCTGCAGGGCTCCGCCCATGGGTGGCCTCCCAGGGACAGCGATCTGTGGTTGCAGCCCTCAAGCCCCTTGGACAATCGCTGGAGGGACCTGCCGGGACTAGATTTGGCTCAGCAGTTGTGGCAACTCTCATGCTCCATGTGCCCGAACAGATCTAGTTTCCAAGTCCCCCTCTGTTTTCATGCCCCGCGTTATTTCCAAGCCATCTTTCCTCTGATCGAGTGATTCTCTCTCTTGGCTGGAGATTGGAACCACGTGGGGGTTTACGGATGATGGACGCCTGGGCCCCACCCTGGCAAGTTTGATGGAACTGCCTGGGGCACAGCAGGGGCAACGGGATTTGCAAAAGCTCCCTGGGTGACTCCGATGTGCAGCCGGTCTCCAGGGCTACAGCCCACAGCCGTCCTACGTGCGGCTGCCGCAGTGATCTCCCAAAACACAGCCAAGACCTTCCCGGCTCTGCAGCCAAGGCCTCCTCAGCTGACATCCCTGTCTGTTAGGGCTAAATTGCGTCCCCTAATGTTCATATGTTGAAGCCCCGACCCCCAGTACATCCGAATGTGACTTTATTTGGCAATAAGTTCTTTAAAGAGTAGTGAAGTTAACCCTAACCTGAGGCTGTTAGGGTGGGCCCTAGTCCACTCTGACTGGCTTCCTTACAAGAAGAGGAAATTGGGACGCACGAGGGGACACCAGAGATCTGCACACACAGAGGAAAGACCACGTGAGGACACAGCAGAAAGACACACGTGTGCCAGCCCAGCAGAGGGGCCTCAGGAGGAACCAGCCCCGCCGACGTCCTCATCTCGGACTTTCCGTCTTTGGAGCTGAGAGAAAAGGCAGCAGTTGCTGGAACTGGGCCGTCTGCGCTACCCGGTTACGGACGCACCGCCCGTCCGGCAAGGCCTGGGGCACAGCGGTGAAGAGCATGAACTCTGCCGTTTATTGACTGACTTACCTTCTCTGTGCCTCAGTTTCCCCGTCTGTTCAATGGGGGATGAGCAATAGCTCCCGCCTGAGATCCCGGCGAGGATTCACTGCGTCAGCACACGCGCAGCGCCCGGCGTCCGTGTTAACACGCGTGGTTCCACATCAGCCCGGGGTCCTCGACTTCAGACTCCCCACCTGCTCCCAGGGCCCCGGGTGCCCACTCTGCTCCTGTTTGCTCCAGCTCTTCCCTGTGTTTGACCCCCTCGCCTCTCTCCACCCGCCGGTATTGCCTGCTGATGTCCAGATGCCTCCCCTCTGCCAGACGTTCCCAGGTCCCTCTCATCGAGGCACGGAGTCCAACCCAAACGTGCTTGTGCTTCCACTGCAACACCTCCATCCGCCCTGGTCCCCAAAGGACTGGTCTCCAGAGCTGCTAAGGAGACCTAAAATACCACAGGGGAGGGCACGCGGAAAGCAGGAGCTCAGGGAGAAGGAAAATGCAGGGTGGGGACGGAAAGGGGCTGGAAGGAGCTGCAGAATTCACACCGGGGGGGGGACGTCACACCGTGCCAGGAATCCCAGTTGCAAAGCCATGAATGATGTACCCTTTCATTCCTGAAACGTGCATATCTGTGGAAAATTAGGAGATGATTTATCCTTGAGAGGAATTTGATTTTCACCGCTTCTCAAGAGCCATTGAACTGCCTGGCAGCCCACATAGACTGCATCCCCCTTCTTGGGAAAAAAACAAGGCTTATTTGGAACCCACATAGGCATTTTAAGCTCCTGGGTGACAACTGAGTGGAAGCTTCTGAGGGACCCAGCTACAAGGGGCCCAATGGGTCTCCAGGCCAGGCCGGAGGGGGATGTCTGGGCTCTGCTGGACCCACGGGGGTCTTGGTGCCATGAAGTGGCATCCCCTGCCTCTCACCTCCGTCCCCACTGGCGTCTCCAGACTTCCATAAAAATCGCATCTTAAGGATCTGCAATTTAGAGGCCTCAAGGACTGATGACAACTTGCAGTGATGTCCTTTACGAGGTGCCTGCAACTCGGCAAGGATCAGAGTCGGCCTGGGACTCCCGGGCCGTCAGCAGATAGCAGGACAAGGACCCAGCCTGCCCTGCTCCTCCCTAAAGCCCAGGGAGCCGCAGCTTCACTGCCTGGAGAGCGCTGGGCTATCAGGCGTCAGCTGCAGGGTGGGGGGACACAGTGCCAGACCAGAGAACTTTCTTCACGTCACGCCCACATGGGCTTCATCTGCTTTTCCTACACGGCAGGCCACCCCACGCATATGGCTCTGCCCGGGGTGTTGCAGGGAGCTCAATGAGATTCATTTTCCCAGGAGAATCCAGTGAGTGCAGCGGAGGCTCACCTGGCGGAGAGATAAGGAGGTGGGGGGAAGCCTGCAGTGTAGATGAGACCTCCAGAAGCCCAAGTAGCATGTATCCTGCTGACCGGGCACCATTCAGCCAGAGGATTTAGGCTGAGTGTCCCCGGAGACATGAGCATATCCCTTCCCTTAAAGGTGAAAGGCCATCGCTGAGCTTCCACGTTGCTCTCTCTCCTGGACCCTCGGCATTTGTCTCTGAGCCCTTGTTCCGGCATCATGACCCCTGTCATCTGGCCCCTTCCTCCTTCCCACCTACTTTCCCACGGCGTCTCTGTTTACCTGGCACCTGGGCGAACACCTGGCCCACACCCCCAGTATGTGGCCTCGGCCTCCCAGCCCACATGGACACCCAGCCCCAGGAGGGCCCCGCGACGAAGCCTCCCCAAGCATGCAGGGCCTCCTTCTCTGAGGTCCTGCCACCCCCATCAGCTCGGCTCACAGCCTGTCTTTAATGCTTGCTATGTTAATTTCAATGTTCCCTGAGGACAAGGACAGTATCTTGCTTATTTCTGTGTCTCTTGGACTTCACAGGAGCTTAATAAATATTTATTGACCAACTTATTGTATATTTTGGCCCTTTCATAACGGGAACGAGGCCTGTTTATTTGCTCTGCTCAACGGGCAGCTTGCTGTGGGGCTGGTTTGGTTTTCAAAACTAAGCTCCTCGTTGGGAAAGGCAGAATGCTCCGCGGTGTGGAGGGCGGGATGCACTTTCTACCCGAAATGCTCTGTAGCCTTTGACGTTTTACAAGAAGCCTGTGTTCACGTATTACTTTTGTAATAAAACACTTTATTGAAATGCTGCTGTCCGTACGACTGTCAGTGGAGGGGAACAAGATGACCTGTTTTAAGTAAGATTTTTTTCCCCATACTTTTCTCCAGCGCCCCCGATTCCGATCCTTCCAGGGGGCATCACGGCTCTCTCCGTTCCGTAAACGTGTCTAACTATGCAAAATTATAAGGGACGGCACACAGATCAGGAATTTGATGTGGGCTGTAATGGGGGATCATTTTTAACCGCCTGGAGTTACTTGCAATATTATTTCAGCTGTGAGTGGATTTTAGTTTTGAGAATCCCTTCATCACACCGAGATGTTCATGGAAAATCATTTGCTGTGCTTTCTCCTCTCATTTTGCACTGGGAAAGGAGGCCAGCAAAGCGTGTTTGTCCTGGTACCCAAAGGAGAGAGGGGCCATGTCCCTCCACCCCTAAAGAAAACTCTTTTATTTGAAATGTCTTTTCCATTTACCCTGCCTTGAATAATGGAGGTTTTAAGCTCTCTTGTTTTTCTAAATATTAAAATTTCAAAGGAAGGATATTTTTGAGTTCGAAGTGCCTATTTCAAGTCTTTAATGGTTCTCTTGGTCTGGCATGCACCAGCAAGCATTTTTAAAACGGCATCTCGCGGGACAGTTTAGTGGCTGAGAAGACCACTCCAAGCCAACATTGTTGGCACATAACGTAGAGGCGAATCTCCCCATGAAACCTTTGCCTTTCATTGTGTCCTGGAGAGGTCATCGGGGCCATCCCCCTGTCTCCGGGCACACTCCGGGACCTGCGTGGGGTGGAATTTGTTGGGACAAGCAGCCCAGACTCGCCTAGTGCCTCCTCCTGACCTCTCGGCTCCGTCAGCTCTGCCATGGAGCCTGCAGGGTGTCTGGGCCTGAGGCCAGAGCTGCCCGGAGCAGGAGGCCACGCAGCAGCCCTCCAACTTGTCCCAAGCTGGCCCCGGGCTCCTGGGATTCTCAGGCCAATGGCCCAAATTTACCCCGAACCTTCTGCTGTTGCTCTGGCTTGGAGCTTCTTCACAACTTGCGCTGGGTAAAACTTGAAGCCTCGAGAGAGCTTCTAAAATCCAAAGCAAGCCAGCCACCTTTCCCCATAGGTCCTTGTTTCTAATTCCTCTGCTGTTCTAAGTGTGTCTTCTGGTCCCTCTGGTCACTGACACCTCCTTGCTGCAGCGCATAATCTTGGTCTGGCCGTCAGTTCCAAGTAGCGTCGCTGTTTCTCAACAGGGGGCTACTGTATTGGCACGTGGGGTGGGCACTTCTCTGTCCTGGACACTGCAGGTCATTTAAGAGTCCTGGTCCAGCCCGCCAGACTCCAGCAGTCATCTCATCATTGGAAGGACCAAGAGTGCACTCATTCCTAGCCCTGGGTGGAGAGCGGGGGTGGCAGTGTCACCCAGAGCTGAGGAACGCTGAACCCTGAGGTCCTTAGATGTCCCCTGGGAGGCAGGCCTCTCTCCTTTTCTGTCCTGAGTCCCCAGTGTGGTTAGTGATAGACTCCTGGTAGGACATCCATAAATATTTGTCAAATGAATGAATGAGATCCATGAAGAAGCTTCAAGAAGGCCTGCGAACCTGGAAAAATCGTGTGCTAAAGAGTTTGTATATTGTGCGTGTTGTACCAGTGCGTTTACTGGGGCAAGAGCCCACAGCGTCCATCAGATTCCGCAAGGGAATTGTAGGACATTCTTGAAGGGACATTCCGAAGACTGGTCCAACCAGCGTCCACTGTGAGCCTGATTTTTGTGTCACTGCAAAAGTCACTGCACAGTGTATGGTGACTTTTAGAACTACTGCTCTGTGCCAATGTTCTAGTGTCCCAGAAGAAGGGAATGTCCTGACTACTGCAGAGGCGACACACAGGTCCCACAGCTGCATGTGGCCCTTTGACAAGAAATGGCCTGAGTCGTGGGCTCTTTGACTGATTTGCAGGGGAGTGGTGTAAAAACAGGGCAGGGACAGGAGATGCCTGTTTCCTGGGTGACTTTCCTAATAAAAGTCAAAAACTCGGTGACGTCACTCAGCTTCCCACAAACCTGAGCTCACATAGCCGCTCTGCAGAAGTGGGCTAAGCCGAATGAATGAGTCACGGTGGCTTGCTTCCTTCCTGAGAGTTCGTTGTTGATGCAGCTGTTTTAATAAATGACAATCACCACCCTGAAGCAGAAAGAACAGCTGGGCCAAACTGGTGGCTGGGCAGGGCGCCCAAGCTCAGACACACCCTCGGACCTGCACGGAGGTTCATGCTCACCTTGCGCCCCGTGAATTCCAGCTCCGCAGCACAAGAGTGGCTCTGAGTGAGGTCTAGGATGGAAGGGCGTGGAGAGTGTTAATATAATGATAGCTCATTCCCATTGCTTTCCGGCATTCTGGGATGTTCTTGTCCCAGCAAGAGAAGCTACAGTATCCAGAGAGGCAGTCGGCCAGGAGAGGGGACAAAACCGAGGGCTGGAAGCACCCCAGGCCTAGAGTTAATCTCCAGAGCAGCAAAGCATTTGCCGAGAAGTCTATGATATCATTCGCCCCAGAGGGTTCATTCTATTTGCAGAAGCTTCCAGCACGTAGACCAGATCAGTCATGAGCCCAGGTAACTGCCGTGGGGGAAGATGGAAACTTTGAGGAAGTCCTGGTGGTCCCGAGCAGGCTTCTCAAACTCCAGCGTGCCTAAAAATTCGCCTGGAGAGCTTGCTACAACCCAGAGCCAATCCAGCAGGGGCGGGTAACTGCATCTCCAGCAAGCTCCCAGGCGATGGCAGTGCGGATGCTGGGGCCGAGGGACCACACTCAGAGTCGCTTGTCCCAGGCAGCAATTCCGCACTGTGCTCCATGGCGCCCCCTGGTGGGGAGTGGAAGGGTTGAGAAGAGGAAGGGAATGGGACCCTGCCGGCGCCTCCCAGGCTATCTTACAAGTCTGGCTTCTGTGCTTAAATAAGGAACTCTGATAAAAAGAATAGGTGGGCCCAGGCCTGCCCGTGGGGTGCCCCGGAGAACCGAGCCTCCCCACCCCTCATTCCATTGTGCCTGGGGCAGGGCCCGCCTCTGCCGACAACCTGAACATAACAGGCTAGGTGAGCGGACTCAAGGGCAAGCCCACCTCCCGTGCAGGTGCCACTTCAGGGCAGCAGAGGGGCCCTTGCCCTCAGACAGCCCTGGCCTCTGTGGTGGCCTCGTGCTGGGCTGTCCGCAGCTGGAGGGGCCTCCCCGTCTGCCTGCTGCTCCGCCATGACAAGGACGGGCAGGGGCCTTGTCCCACACAGTTTCACCAGCACTGTCTGGATGCATCCTGCATCTGCCTGGTCCCCAGGGCCACCAGGAGCCTCAGCACAGACACTTCACCCTCCACAAGCCAGCCTCAGGATAGTAACTCATTGCCTCTCGGTTCCTGGGTCCAGCAGTAGTGTCCGGGGTAGAGCACGGCCTTTGGGGTCAGTCTCAGGGTTCAGCTCGTGTCTACACCACCACCAAGCTGAGAGACCTGGGGTGAGTCCACCTCTCTAGGCCTCAGTTTCCTCGCCTGTAAAGTGGGGATAATTCTAGTATAACACGTGAGCATTAAATGCAGTTGACCAACTGGCATGGTGTGAGCCCTCAGGACGTGTTGGCCAATTGTTGCGAAGTCTTTTCTCAACATTATTCTGGTGTTTTTGATAAAGCAGGAGTGTTCTGCCTGTATTCATTTCACAAACTGGGTGGCTTCAGGCAATAGGGATCTATTGTCACACAGTTCTGGAGCCAGAAGTCCACAGTGGAGATGTTGGCAGGGCCTCGCTCCCTCTGAAGGCTCCAGTGGAGCATCTGTTCTGGCCCTTCTGGCTCCTGGAGTCACTGACAGTCCCTGCTGTGTCCTGGCTGGCAGACGCCTCCCTCCGATCCCTGCCTGTCTGTCTCTGTATCCTCTTCTCCTAGGGACACTGGTCCTATCGGATTAGGGCCCCACCCTAATTGAGCCTGACTTCATCTTAATTTGATTGCATCTGAAAAGAGCCCATTTCCAAATAAGGTCACATTCACAGGTACTGAGGGTTAGGACTTCAATGTGTCTTGTGTCTTCGGGACACAATTCGACCCACGACCGTGCTGGGCTGGAGCAAAGGCACAGGGCCCAGCAGCCATAAGGATCTCAGTGTCCAGACTTGTCCTGAATTGTCCCAAACGGTTGTGTTTTCCAGGGTGTTCAGACTTGCATCTCTTGGATATGTTGACCCCAACTGAAAGAAAGAGACAAGGATACATCCACGAACTCATTGTCACGGAGGAGAACTACGTGAACGACCTGCAGCTGGTCACAGAGGTAATGGCAATGGGGGTGGGGTGGGGGGGTGACAGCAGGGCTCAGGGAGGGGGAGGGCCTCTGCCCAGGAAGCTGTGTCCTGATTCCAACGTGTGGGAGCATCTGGATGGCAGATCACACAGGAGAGTCTTACCCCACAGAAGACGGTTAAATTCTTATCTGTGGCCAACTCTGAGTCGTACCCATGGGGGACAGAGATGGCTCACGCCAAGGGGCACATGAGCCCCCGAGAAGTGGATGGATGGAGACGTGTGGGCTGTGAACGGGGAGTCTAGCCTCTAGGCAGAGGAAGTTGCAGCGCAGCCGCCAGCACGTTGATGCCGTGGTGCCAGGCCCGGCCTCTCCCTGGCCCGCAGCGTTGGCATCGGAACATGGCGGCCATCTGGCTGATGGCTCAAGTTATTCCCAGTGCTACCTACTTGTTATCCCTGAGAAAAAGCCATCATTGAGAAAGAAGGTGTTTCCTCCCAGGTCCCCACGAAATTCCCCAGCCTGGGGTGATGCCTCATCTCATCTGTCCTCCCAGGTAGACCCTGAAGGGCTTGGCCACCTGTCTGGAAGGATGGGCAGTGCCGAGTTGGGTGCTCCTGCTTTTCAGTGGCGAGCCTCTTTGTCCGTCTACACGGGAAGCCACTGTGTTAGGAAGCAGAGATTTTCAGAGCCGGAGCTGAGGGCCACCCTACAATTTGCAAAGTGCTGTAATAGTCCGGAAACCACCACCACCACCACACCAGACAGTTGTGAAACCATCTCATCTGGTCGTCTTAACGTCCAGGAAACTGGAGGGGCCTCCAGCTCTAGAGGAGGACAGAGGGGTTGCTAGCCCACAAGACTGCCATCCATACATAGGAAGCGTTGGTGCAAATTTAAAAGAGGTGCCCTTTTCTCAAGGCATTTGACTGTTATTAAATATACAGTTTAGGATGTCTAGGATGTGAGCATCACGCCTTAGATATGGCACCTTTGTGCAGTGCACAAAATGTACAAAATGTATGTGTTTGCCCTGGTACATGCCAGATTCAGCATTGGCTTAAGGGCTCATGTGGAATAGGGCTACCAGGGACCAGCTGCAGCTCAGCCAAGTTTGTTTCAAAGATAGGCGGTCCCCATCCCTAAAGAACCTTCAGAAGAGCCTCTTGCCTCCCACGGCAGATAATGATTGACCTCCTTGCAGCCCAGGGGTTTCACCCCATGGGTTCCCCTGAGGTCTGTGATTCACTGTGAGTGCCCCCCCCCATGGCTTGGGAGGGGCTCATTTATTCTGTAGAGCCCAGGACAGGGCAGCACACACCCCCTTGCAATAGGCCTGCCAGTGCTGGCTCTGTCTGGGCCCAGCCCAGGAGGCTGTGCACAGCGCCATGGGGTCAGTCACTGCTTGTTAGTGGCCCTGCGGTGGGGGCTGCTGTCCTCAGGGTGCCCGAGGCTTGACTGCCCACACCCCGTGCATCTCCACGCCCCACTTTCCAGGCTGGGCCTGTCTCCTCCCAGTGGGCAGGTGACATTTGGTGCTGGCCTCCTGCTTCCTACTGTCCCCTAGACAATTCCGCCGTCCCGCCTTCCCTGTGGGAGCAGGGGGTGCGTGCCAGGCTCACTGTCTGCTTCTGAACCGCTTCGTTTTCTGCACCTGTAGATCTTTCAGAAACCCCTGATGGAGTCTGAGCTGCTGACAGAGAAAGAGGTTGCTATGATTTTTGTCAACTGGAAGGAGCTGATTATGTGTAATATCAAACTTCTGAAGTAAGCCTCTCCTCTAACTCCGCCTCTCGCGCTCCTGTGTGTGTCGCCTGTGCCCCCGCCTGCCGCCCTGCGTGTCCTGCCTTCTGCTCGCTGCGCTCACCAGCACCATCGCCCTTAGTGCCCTCACACTTGCCGAAAGGTGCCCCAAATCTCTCATTGTGGAGGGCGAGGCCCCCGCTTCCCGATTTCCCTGGGGTTCCAGAATTCCCGGGGCTGGGCCCATTCTGGCTCCTGCTCGCCGGCCGCTCGCTGCCCTTCCCTCAGGCTGGGAATCGCAGGGGAGATGTTGGTCTTCTGAGGCGTTCTTGGCTCCTGCCGGTGGAAAAGTGTGGAATTGCTCCCTGCTGACTCGGCAGTTCCTGGGGACAGCTCTGAGACGCTGGCCTGGGGCCGCTTAGGTCTTAGTCCAGTTTTAGCTCACAGAGGCAGCTGCAGCGCCAGGAGTCCGACTCACTGCCCTGCCCCTTTGAGCCTCAGTTTCCCCCTCTGTAAAATGAGAGGCTTGGGTTAGATCATCACAAGGGCCCCTTCCAATTCTAAAAAGAAAAAAAAAATTCAAAACCCAACATCTGTATCCACCAGGCTGTCATTATAACATCACTTGCTGGGACAGCAGATGAAGTCACGGCGTGCAGGGCCTGTGATACACTCAGCCGGGAGGGAGGGACGCCCTGCCCGGCCGAGAGTGGGGCGCAGCCGCCGGAACTTTGCCTCCATCCCCGGTCTCCACGGTCACCACTGGGAAGCCGCTACTTCCCAAATGTGGTCCCTGCGTTGTTCTTATCAACTGACTTCAGGTCCTGCTTTCTGGGGTGTGTGTTCAGGTGTGGATGAGGAAGGGAGAGAGGAGAGGTAGAGAGGTGGATGTGAGTCATTCAGTCTGTGCTCCAGGAGACAAATAATCAAAGGCGACCCCAGGTGGGCGCTGAGAGACAGTCTTCAAGCTGCCCTGGAGGAGGCTGCGGGAGGCTCTGAGCTTAGTCAGCTGTCAGGCTCTTTGACTCACAGCCGCTGTGGCCTTCTGGGCTCGTGACTTTGGGCAGCTCCCCTGTGGTCCCTGGGCCTCCGTGTCCTCATCTGTAAGGTGGGGCTGACAATGGTACCTGTGATCACACACGCACGGGGCTGTTACCAGCCATCTTCAGGCGCCGGACGCCCGGTACACAGGGAGGGCTGGACTGGGTGCTGGGGACCCCCTGTGGGGGATGCTGAGCACCCACCTTTGCCTCAGAGAGCAGCTGCCCTGTCACCTGGGGAAGGGGGTCATAAACCCCTGAACCTACAATTACTAAACCTAAAGTGTTGGAGACATGTTGTTTTAAAATAGACACAATGGCTTTCTGTTAAAAATACATGCCTAAGTGGATAGTCCTCTCCTAGGGCAGCTAGCAGTGGGGGTGGGAGGGGTGTCATGTTCCCAGTGTCCCTTAGAGGGGCTGCTCCCTCCCACCAGAGTTGGCCTGCAGGAAACTGTGGGCTGTAGAAACAGGAGCCTTTCTGTTGTCATCCCACTTTTAACCCTGCTGGGGCCAGGCCTGCAGGCTGCTTCCTCCTGTTAGCTCTGACTTGCTCCCTGGCCCTGGAGCAGGAATTGAGAGCACTGTTATAGCTGGGAAAGCTCAGAGAGGTTGAGTGACTTGCCCGAAGTCACACAGTAGGTGGGCTGCTCTGTGAAGGATGCCTGGGGTCCCTGAACTGTGGTTCCACCCAGTCCTGCTCCCATGGAAAGAACATGGAACCAGGAGTCCGATGTCCCAAGTTTTTGTCTGGGCTCTGGCACCTTCTAGCTTGTTTGGGGCAATTAGCTTGGGCAGGGAACTCTCTGACCCTTTGTTTCAGTGAGATTGCAGGCAGGGTCCCTGGCCTGTCTGCCATGCAGGGGCAGTCCCCGGGGCAGGGCGATCAGGCCAGTGACTGGCACACTGTGGATCTCGGTGTGAATGTGCACCTGCGTCACTGGCCCCTCCCAGCCCCAGGGCTTGCCCTCCGTCCCTGTGCCTCTGATTACCTGATTAGCTAGTTTGGGCTAACTGGCTAATGTTTTCATCTTCCAGATAAAATACTTGTAATTGAACAGGAGCCTTCTAGGGACCTCATTTCTTTTTCTTTTTTTAAAGCTACATTATGAAAAATTTCAAACATATAGAAAACTTGAAAGAATTACACAGTAAACAGCCACATCATAAATTGGACAAGGAACGTTTTGCTATGTTTGCTTGGCCACACAGACATAATTTCTTCACGCAAAGGCAGAATTCCGATGCTGGAGAGCTTTGAGGGCTCCTGGCAGCCTGGAAGATGGAGGCACTTTGGGGTAAAGAGAATTGAAGGGAGCGGTCCGTGGCAGGCCACCAGTGAGCAGCCCCGTATCTGCTACTCCTGATCCAAGGATAAAGACACACCCCTGGTATCTGGGGGGGAAAGCATAGGAGTTATCAAACAAATACACAAATAAAAGGAAAACAAAAAGTGGCCAACTGGGGCTGGGCACAGTGGCTCACGCCTGTAATCCCAGCACCCTGAGAGGCTGAGGGGGGAGGATTGCTTGAGACCAAGAGTTCAAGACCAGCCTGAGCAAACAGCGAGACCCCGTCTCTACTAAAAATAGAAAAATTATCCGGATGTGGTGCTGTGCACCTGTAGTCCCAGCTACTCTGGAGGCTGAGGCAGGACAATCACTTGAGCCCAGGAGTTTGACATTGCAGGGAGTTATGATGATGCCATGGCACTCTAGCCAGGGTGGCAGAGTGAGACCTTGCCTCAAAAAAAAAAAAAAAAAAAGTGGCTAACTGGGACCCAGGGACTTCCTATTAATGATACCCCACTGGGGGTTAGAACAAATGGTTGGCTCTCCTGCTAGGAGGCTGAGATCTGAGAAATGTGCCTTTCATAAGTAGGGTGGGGCAGAAAGATCTAGAACCTTTTTCTGTCCAGAGCCCGTGTGCAGGCCACTCAGGGCAGCTGTCAGAAGTGATAGCAGAGGTGAGGTGGGTGGCCAACCCCACTATCAGGAACTGTTTTTATCAAGATCCTTTCCTGTCCCCTTGCTGGAAAGAAAAAAATGAAAGAGCTTCTCCCCAGAAAAAGTGTTTTTCTGAAATATAAAGTATTTGACTCACCTTCCTTTTAATTTAAAAAGAAGGGACACCATTTTGTGTAAGCAGAAAACAAAAGAAAAATAAAAGGTAAAAGTATATCTCGAGTGGTAAAGACAGAATAGGGAGAAAGAAGACAACACGGAACTGTGGGTTGGGAGAAAGAAGCGGGAAGAAGAGAGAGCATCGGTGTGGAGGAGGGGAGCAGCTGTGTGGAGGGGTGGGCAGCTGTGACTCAGAGCAGCGGAGAGTGACGTGAGGTGGCGCAGCTGCTCCTGGGAAGACGGGCAGGTGCCCAGAGCAGCTCAGGGTAGGGAGGTGTGGCAGGGCCCCGGGCCTGTGGTCCCAGTGCAGGCTCCAAAGTCAGACCTGGGTTCAAGGGCCACCTCTGTCACCTGTTAGCTGTGGGACTTCGGCCAAGTCACTCAGTTTCTGTATGCCTCAGTTTCCCCAACAGGAAATGGGGCTAGTAAGTTTATATATATGTATGTGTAGATAAGTGTGCATACATATATAAAGACACATAAGAAGCATTCATAAATGCCAGCTCCATGACTGTGCACTTGGTCTTCAGACTCCAGAGGGTTAGGACCCTCGTGCGTTCAGCAAACATTGAGCCCTTTTTGAAATGCTCTTTAGCTGAGCAATTACACTTTGCAGTTCAAGGCCTCTGATCTGTAAACCTTCCTGTGAGATTGCAAAGTGGCTCGCCAAAGGGCTGGTGCTCCCAGGGCTGTGGCTGCAACGGTGGAGTCACGTGACCTGTGGGCCTGGTTATACACTCAGGTCCTCATAAGTGTTGCCTGCTCAGTGGAACAGCCTGGAAGGGGACCTGCCACGGTACCGAATAGGTCCGTAGTCAGTCACCCTTGATTTCAGGCCTGCCTCCTGGGCAGGCAACTCCAGGCTACAGATGTGGCCTCCAGAACCCAGAACTGGTTTGACTTCCGCCAGACAATGACTGCCTGCATATGGTCTTTCTTCTTTTCTTTTCCTTTTTTCTTGTCTCCCCCATCATTTAAAAAAAGGGAGGACAGAGGAGGGTCAAAGGACTTTTATTCTCTTGCAAAAAGAAAAAAGAAAAACAAAAAACTGCTCCTCGTAGGAAAATGATGGAATGATAGAATTTCTTCTTGTTTCCATCCATGGCTAATTTGTAACATGGTTAGTCAGGGCTCTCATCCCCCCAAATTGTTGGTGGTGTTACCCTTGAGCAAATTTCTGCATGTTGAGGGACATTCCGCACCAGCCTATCACTGGGCAGAGGCTTTGGGCTGTGTTGAGGACATCCAGCCACCATATCTCACCCCCGGCAGCCTGCGCTGAGCTTCCCCATGAGAGCATCCACTTGAGGTGGAATCTCTGATCACTCAGACCACATGATTTATTGTCCCTGAGACTCCTCTTCTTGGCTTGCTGAGTCCAAGGAATTTTTCTTTAGCCCAAAATGTGGGAGAAAGCAAAGAAACTGATCTGAAGTTTTTAAACCCTAATACCAGTATCACACAGCCTCTTGGGAATCATATAGTTCAGTGCATACCTCAGGGGCTTCTCCACCATGACAGCCATGGGAAAGCAGCCATGGGAACTCCTAGCGGACAGCTTCCCAGCCTTCTGTGAAAATCATACATCATACCATTGTGTTCCATCCACCCGTCCATCCATCTGTCCACCTGTGAAACTAACTGGGGTAGCTGAGCACACTCATGGCCTCATACGTTGTGGCCCTGCCCGTGTAGTACGCTGCTAACCTTCACATGTAGCAGCTCAGGGCCGGGTGCTTCTTCCAGATGCTGGTGTTTTGAGTTCACATTGCAGAGTTGGAAGAACGCAGGCACGGTCCTGGCTGCCACAGCCTGAACACTCACACTGCAGGTGGACCCCGGAACAGACACTTCCCAGTCCTGAGCACACCTCCTCCTGGCTTCCAGGATGTAAATTGTTTGCGCTCATTGGCCCATTATCATAGTAACAGACTTTCCTTTTCAGAACCCCTCTTAATCTAGTCAACTTCAAATTAGCGACAGGCAATGAAGCAGAGAACCACAGAGAGAGTTCAACAGTCACTCAGACCTGGCTCTTGGTGAACATAATGGGATGGCAGTTGATTTGCCATCTAAATTGTGTTCTGTTTAGCTTGAAGTTCAGCCTCCTTATCCTCTGGCAGGAAAGCAACTTCCCTTGGGGGGCAGTGACCCCAGAAATAGGCTTAGTCCTTGAGCCACACTAGCCTGGGGCCTTCACCACAGATAATCTGTGCAATGAGGCATCAACACAGGGATCCTGTCTGAGTTAAAGGAAGGATTCCATATTTCTCCATGAGAAAAAAAAATGGCGGCCAACAGCCACCCTGCCAAAGAAAAAACGCCCCAGTGATACCTCTCTGTAGCACTAGACTCGTTTCTTTCTCTGCTCCTTGTCTTCCCGAATAGATCCTTTAGTGGCCCTTGGGTCTGTGCCCCTCACACACATTCTGTTTCTGTGCAACCTAGAAGTGTGCCGTGGTGCTGTCAGACAGCGTGAAGGCGGGGGCTCACCTCCCGTGTTTCCGTGCAGAGCGCTGAGGGTCCGCAAGAAGATGTCCGGGGAGAAGATGCCCGTGAAGATGATCGGGGACATCCTGAGCGCCCAGCTGCCGCACATGCAGCCCTACATCCGCTTCTGCAGCTGCCAGCTCAATGGGGCCGCCCTGATCCAGCAGAAGACGGACGAGGCCCCTGACTTCAAGGAGTTTGTCAAAGTAAGGAGCCCAGGCCGTGTGGACACCCTGCCCCAGAGTGACGACCTCTGGGCAGCCGGGCGTGTGAGGGGCTGATGCGAATCTCTGCAACTGTGATCCCCACCGCAGGCCGGCAGGGCCTGAGGTCATGGCTAAACCTCAGGGCCTGGCACTGGCTGGCAGATGTAACCACATGGTGTCCACAGCTGGGACAGGTCACCAAAGGGGTGGGCTTGGAGAGGAGGGGCCAGCCCTGGCCCTGGAAGCTTTGAAGTGTCTTTGAGGTCTTTTCCAGGTGTTAGTTGTGTTATTTGGACACGCGTCTGAATCTTTCATCTCCTTTGCCAGGCCCAGGCTGGTCTCAGGTTTCCCGTTGTGTTTAATGTCAGCAGTTGGCGGTCTCGGCCCTTTACCTGCAGAGGGAATGGCCCGGGGTCCCGGGGTCCCGGGGTCCCCTTTGGTCTTCTCCCAATTGTCTCTGTGTGGTGGGTTCCAGCTCTAGGCAGCCTGTGGGTGTCAGTGTGGGATGTCAGGACTTCTATCCACCAGGGGACACTGGGGAAGGTGGCTCCAATGCTTCTGGAGACCCCAGGCCCTGAGCCAGGGTGGGTCCCTGCTAGCCATGCTGGGACATTCAAACAGCACCCTCCTCTCCTGGAGGAAAAAAACAGGAAGAGAGTAAAATAGCTTCTATTAAGCAGGTACATTTTGATGAATTAAACAGCAAATTCATAGTAACAGGAATTTCTTTGGACCTAATGCATTTTGGGGGCAGGCCGTGACCACCTTCCCGAGAGTTGTGCTTCTTGAATCATCAAGGTGAGGTGTAAGTATGACCTCTTTTGGTCATAGCCTCACATAAGCTTAGCGTTCCTCGGCATCAAAAGCTCAGATCTGGTGGGGTGCGGTGGCTCACGCCTATAATCTTAGCACTCTGGGA
Organism: Lepilemur ruficaudatus; assembly: GCA_963574885.1. Classification (NCBI taxonomy): domain Eukaryota; kingdom Metazoa; phylum Chordata; class Mammalia; order Primates; family Lepilemuridae; genus Lepilemur; species Lepilemur ruficaudatus. Next base: position 204 of record CAUYRT010105351.1, on the reverse strand, counting down.
GGCCGAGAACGGAGGATCATTTGACCTCAGGAGTTTGAGACCAGCCTGAGCAAGAGTGAGACCCCATCTCTACTAAAAATAGAAAGAAATTAGCTGGACAACTAAAAATATATAGAAAAAATTAGCCAGGCATGGTGGCGCATGCCTGTAGTCCCAGCTACTTAGAAGGCTGAGGCAGGAGGATTGCTTGAGCCCAGGAGTTTG
>CAUYRT010105347.1:0-10816 GCA_963574885.1 Lepilemur ruficaudatus | reverse complement strand
AGAAGATACAAGATACAAGAAACATTGTACATAAGACAATGAGCCATCAGTCCCTTTCAAAATAGGCACCTTGGGACCTCACACAGTTCTCCCAGCATCTCTTAACCTAACCTGTACACACGTTCAACATTCTCAAGTGTTCTCTTTATAGCAGGCTGTCTAGATGTGGTTCACTTTCAACAGATTCTCGACCATCTTTGAAGTGAGATCACACTTTTATTTGCACTGCACTCTTTGCATTGTCCCCGAAAGCCTTCTGAATCATCTGAATGGTTTCCACAGAGGAATGTTCAAGGTTAATGCAAAATTTAATACAGAGTCATTGCTTTATTTGCTCAGCCATTTTGAATGCGACGGCCACACAGTACATATGCTCACTGAATGGTGTTCAGCAGTATCTGCATGTTTCTTAGTGGTTTAAGCTATGGTTCTTTGCAGGCTGTGGTGAGGCTTTACTGGGGTCATGGGCAGTAGGTGGGCCAGTCCTCAGGACCCTGGATGGCACATGCTAGCACCAACTGTAGCAATAGAGGGCCTCAAGTGGACCAGTTCTTGGGACCTCAGGCAGCCTCTGTGGATATCAGTGGTAGCAGTAGTGGGCCCTGGTTGGTCTAGTCCTCAGTCCTCTGAACAGGGTGCACAGATATCAACAATGGCCATGGTGGCCTGACTGTGCAGATTTGAATTCCTTGGGCAGCAAACATGAGTGTGCATGGCCCTGACTTTGGGGGTGGCAGAGCTGCTGTCAAGGGTGTTAGTCCCAGGCAGATGGCTGTCAGACTCTGGGGATTGCATGCTTCAGCTCTTGGTGTCCTAGAGGCAGCCTTCCTGATGTGTTGGACCACCTATTCCCTTGGGTGTAGGGTGCATCATGGGCTCACGTGCTTGGGACACAGCCACAGCATTGGCTTCAACTGATGTGATATTACCGCATTCTGAGTGGATGCGGAGGGATATCAGTGTAATCTCAGGGTGTAGAGATGCAGACATCATTGGGCCCCAGGGTGGGATATTGTCTGATGTTGGCTCCATTCTCAAAATGGCACGATGCTGCAGTGTCTTAGGTTCCAAGGGGTAGGTAGCAACTTGTGTATTCTTCCTCTGAAACGATGAAGTCACATGTACTCAGGAAGCTCTTTGTGCATGGGTCAGGGCCTGTGAGGGCAGATGGGCTCGTTGCTAGCTAGGATTGCAAGTGTCTACTGGGAATATAGACTGTTGGTGATCTCTCCCTTACCTTTACCCTGCAATGAGGAATCATTCTTGGCTCTGAGCCAGTCCTGACTGGTACTTTGCTACCCAGTCTATGCTGCCATCTCAAGTTTCCTTGGCTCTGAGTGTCCCATTCACTTCCCTGTTGCATTCCAGTGCTGTCTCTTAGATGCTTTATTTGATGTGTGGTTATCTACTCACTGTTTTTGTTCTTCTTTGTGGAGGAGAGTGCTGGATACCTATAGCCAACTGTCTTCACTTCCAGCCTTTTTTTTTTTTTGACCATTTTTTTAAATTCAGTAAATATATTCATCTTGCTCAAACAAATATATATTATTTTAAGAAAAAAGTGGGATAATGCTGACATTATCTTACATTTTTTGACAGGTATTATAATTTTACAATTTATCACCTGCACTGAGGAATTACCAAATGTATTTTTTTAATGTATGGAAGAAGTTGCTGCATCTAAATGTTGCTTGGGAAAGTGTAACTAAATATATATTACTCACTTGCTTTAAATTTTTTATATAAATGACAGAAATAACCTTGAGGATATAAGTATATAATTTTTAGAATACCAAGAATGTTGTGAAAAGCTGAAGTAAGCAATATTGACAAACTAAACATTAGACAAGAGTAAACAAATTATGAAATTTATTTGAATTTACCCTGAAGGGGAAAAGCCTAGAGGAAAATTTTACAGCAAGAATAATTATGGGAGAATTTTTCTATTATGGGAAATTTTTTTCTATTATTTTAGTATTATGATAAAAATTCTAGAAATCTGTTTCTCCATTCCATATACAAGCATGTAAGGACATTCATTAATGGGCATCACTCTCTGTTAAGACACACTAATGTTCACTGAGGAACAGTTTAAAGAAACAGAAAGAATAAGTAGAGAAAGGGAAGAGGAGTATTTTTCTATCAAATATTAAGATTTACAATACTTTAGCAATTAAGGCAATTGGTATTGATGCAGAAATAGATCAATGAAACAGAATAGAAAATCCAGGTGGCAAAAAATATCCTCATACACAAGAAAACTTGATTTATCACAGAGTGAATTTGCAGACTAGACAAGGACATTGATGCACTGTTTTTCAAATGATGGAATATTTAGTTTTATGGGAAAAGTAAAGGGAATGAGACTCCTACTTCATACCATATTTAAAAAAATTAAGGTAGATTAAAGCACAAAATGAAGAAAATAGAACTATCCAATATTTAGAAAACATTATAGAAGAATAACTTTGTAGTTTTGACTTAAGGAATAACTTTAAACCATATCTAAAACTTAGGTCTTAATTTTTGTGTAAGTTGCAAAAGGTATAAAATATAGAGAAAAAATTTGATATATCTTATTAAATTGAAATTTAAAACTTCTGTTTTAAAAAAATTAATAGACACTGCGGAAGAGTGAAACAGCAAGCCATAAACTGGGAGCACACAGAATATTTCTGCAACACCAATAATGCTCAATTATTACTAAATTCTATAATAATTATTATACAAATTTTAGTGAGCAAATATATAGTACCTCTTATGTGCTCGGAACTTTTCTAAGATCATTGCTAATGTGAATTCATTTAGTCATGATAACAAAACTATGAGGCACATATTATTTCTCTCATTCAGATGAGGGAATTGTGATGCAGAGAGATTCACTAACTTATTCAAATTCAGATGTAATCAGTAAATACATGATTCAAACCAAAGCACCTTATTTTAGACTTCCTGCTACTATCTCTAGACCCTAAGGCCCAATCGAGGCTATATTCAGAAGTCATCAGTGAAGTTTTAAAGATATAGATGTTTGAGTATCACCCTCAGAGATGCTTAATTGGTCTGGCATGCAGTTTGTGTGTTTATGTTCTTAAGGGCTTCATTACATTTAAGACAGTTCTAAAAAAAAGTCAATCAGATAAAATAAAACAAGTAGCTAATCATGTTTATTATATAGAAGGTAAGTGGTCAAAGGACATAAAGGGAATATTTTTAAAAAGAAACCAAAAAAGACATAATCAGAGTGAACAAATGTACATAATTTCAAAAATCCAATAATAAGGCTTATCTCTCCCATTAAACTTTCCTGATTTTAATAACTTATTTTGGTTTTTTTTATGTCTGATCCAGGTTTTGATGACTATGTGCTTCCTTGTTACATCACTGTCATTAATCTTTATAATTGCATGAGTTGCATACTTTTCTGTATATTTGGATGTAACCATTCTTCTGTTTCTAATTCACTTAAATGACAATTTCTAGTTAGACTCATGTCTTCTACAACCTCAGTGATGTCTATTATCACCATGTTAAGTTCCCTGATCAGTTAAATATTCCTCACCGAGGAACTGTTTTCATGTTTGGCTGCCCCTTACCCTTTTATGAAAAAATTATGACTTGTAGATCTTACCGCTTCCTTCCTCTGACTTATGGGAAAAATTTAACTAGAACTTTGCATACAATGTTTTCCTTGATATGCGCTGAGCTTTCAAACTATTGAAATCTGTCTTGTTTCACCTAAGATCATCTCCTTCTTTATGTCTATATGTTTGCATGTCCACGTGTCCGTATATGTCATGTATATATATAATGTTTTTCCTACCAAAATATGTGAAAGAGCTCTAATTAATTGGCTTACATCAAATATTTCGTTAAAAGCAAAATAGAAAGTAACTTGTGAGTAAGAGAAAGAGATGTAAAAGGCAATAAGTGTGGAAATATATTTTGGTAAGAAAGGATCTTGTGAATTTTTTGTCCTAAAATGACTGGTTTGGTCCAGGTCATCACCTGGGGAGACCCAGCTCTGATGTACCCCAGATGTTTGGCCATGAACTGGGACAGTTAGGACAAAACAGAAAGTTTTAGGTATGTTTTTGTAGATGGTCTGTGCAGATTGGAATGAAGTTTATAAAGGGAATTTATGAAGGAATTTAGTATGTGATCCAGTTGGCTATAATTAGAAAGAAAATTTTCGTTATGACTTTTCATTTAAAACATTAATTCCCTTGCTTTACTTTCAAAAGCCATTGAAGTAGTGTTAAGTAAATCAAAAAGTTATCTCTCTAGAATTTAAACTATTAAATTCCACCTGGCCCAACCTATTCATCCTCTCTAGGCCTAAAGGCTATTGCAAAATAGACAGGCATATAATATTGTAAAGACTGATTTCAAGAAATGGGATTAGTAAGTTCGGTTCCCTTGTCTTCCTCCACCACCCCTACCTGGTGCCTACCTGCCAGCAATGAAATGCACTAGTGACTTCTTAAAGGGACCGGAACACTTACAGCCTAAAGACTAGATTTTACTCAAGGATTTCCCAGAACAAATTGAGCCTTCATCCACTTTTAAATAATTCTCTCACTGCTTCCACCACTATAGCTGAACTTCTGAGAATCCTGTCTGAGGGTCATCCCTCCAGACTCGAACCTACAGGCCCTCCAGAACCTGCTTCCATCCATAGTGAGCTCCCTGAAGGTCCAGCCCATCACTGATACCAGGCTCCAATAACATGCTGTGGTATACACAGCTCTTTATAGTGCTTTGCCTCCTCTGTATACTTCTCCTGTCTCTCCAGTGAAACCCCATCCTGCCTCTACTCTAACTTCAAGACCATCCATTTTCAACCCCATCCCTTTTAATAATTTAAATGAACTCCATAAAAAAGATCTCTACACCCCATCTTAGCAGGAAGTAGCTACAGAAGAAAGATCTCTGCCCATTTTCTCAACTTCTGAATTCATTTTAAATAGAAATTTAATTTTAACAACAGAAAAGAGGGAATATTAGGGTGGCCTTGAATTGCCTAATTTTCTAACAACAGCTAAAGATCAATATTGAGCTCATCCTACTTTCTTTGCTGCTTCTCTCCCAAACTAACAGGCAACCTGCTGGGAAAGACAATGATGCCTGCTTCCCAGTCTTTCCAATTTTTATTTTTTTCCCTTTCTCATACCTTGCCCTTCCTTTTCTTACATGTGTATAATAAAATGGGTGGATTACAGGCATGAGCCTGGGAAGCCCAGGCGGGAGGATTGCTTGAGCTCAGGAGTTCGAGACCAGCCTGAGCAAGAGCGAGACCCCGCCTCTACTAAAAATAGAAAAATTAACCGGTCAACTAAAAACAGAAACAAAACAATTAGCCGAGCATGTTGGCACATGCCTGTAGTCCCAGCTACTCTGGAGGCTGAGACAGGAGGATCACTTGAGCCCAGGAGTTTGAGGTTGCTGTGAGCTAGGCTGATGCCAGAGCACTCACTGTAGCTCAGGCAAGAGAGTGAGACTCTGTCTCAAAAAAAAAAAAAAAATCAAAATAAAATGAGTGGAATGTTAGGTTTAAAGAATTCACCCTCCCCAAACTTCCATCCAAGCCTCCTATAAAACCCACCCCTCTAGGGGTGTATTAGGCAGTAGCCTTTGCCAGACCCCTAGGGGGATAAGGGAATGAAATGGAAAAAGGGAACTAACTTACTTTCCTTTTCCCTCCTGATAAGGACTAAGCTTATCCCTCCCAGTGGTTCCCTAAGAAGATAAAAGAATGGAATGCAAGAGGAGAATTTACCTTCCTTATTCCTCAGGGTTGTTTGAAAAGTATTTACTCCTCCCAGAAAAACACGTTATAAAACCCAAGGTTCTCCCCTTTTCTCTTGTGGATGCTTTTTTCGGCCTCCACTCATCTGCACCCAGATGCTCGAAATAAAAAGCATTTTTGCTACACGTGAAGTTTTGTGTGTCTCCCTCTACTCTCAGCTCCAGACCTACCACCTGTTTCTCCAGATTTTCCTGTGGGGGTTTATCCTGAAACTTCAGTTCTTTGATGGATCTAAGAAAAGTCATTGGTTTTTTTTTTTAGTTTATTGATCCTTTTCTCTTTTTCATTATTGAAATAATGGGAGGGATGACTTACAAGCTCTTTACATGTCAAAGCTGAAACAGGAAGTACTGAATTGCCTTTTTTAAAAAGTAGTATTAAGTATTACTTGCAAGTGTTTTAAAAATCTTTTTTTTAAAAAAAAAAAAAAAAACACCCTGATCATCATGTAATTCAGGTCTCATTATAGAAAAGTCTTAGAGTACTTATTTCATTTATGCAATGTTTGAAGTTATACATTAATTTATTTGTAGATTTATACACTATTTGAAACTCCTTTTATTTAAAAAATTCTCCAATGATTTATTTTTTGACAAATGTTTCAATAAAGCATTTAGTAATTTTTTAACATACATTCATAAGTATATTTGACATCCGAAGGCAATTTTTTTCACTTAAAAAAGGGTAAATTTGAAGCAAAAACAAAAGCTAAGTCACACAAAAATGCTACTATCAAGCATTGCACTATTTTTTCTTGTTCAGATATTTTACAAATAAAATGAAACAATTGAGGAAAACATGTTTGAGTAACATCTGCTTTCTTCAACTTGTATAGTATGAAACAAAGCATGTGCTAGAGTATTTCCCATTAATTGTTTCTATTCTGTGTGAATTACCCTGAATATTCAATACATTTTATTCTACACTCTCTCATTAAGACCAAAGCAGCTAAAGTTTGTGGGCTATCATTTTCCATGCTACATTTAATATGCAAACTAATTTTGAAAGGCAAAAGGCACCTGCACCACAGATTTCAAAGGAATTTGCATAATAAATATAGTACAGACTCAAAGCTTGCCTTGTAGAGGACAATGACAGATGTGTAAGCAGTTTTGTGTGAAAGTCCTGCATAACAAAATTTGCTTTAGAGTTGAATTTCAGGGTCAGGGTAGGACAAGCAATCTATTATAGGGTAAACATTTCATGTAAGCAAACATTCTATATTAAAGCATCCAAGGTTTATTCTCCATGCAAACTGTGGTGGTGGGAGGCTTTTTTATTTTATCAAGAAATCTTGGGTTTTCTACTTGAATATTGAGTAAGTCTCAAATGTGCAGATAGGCGTCTGTAGCCTTTTTCAACCTGACAACAGAAAGATCACTAAATTCTGATATTGTCCCTTTTCCCATTTAGTTTATTTATTGTGTTTACTCTTAGTTATTTCTCCTGAAAATGGTATCACATCTATTTCTGTCTGTGTGATAGTGATGGTCATAAGTATCAATAAATAAATAATAAAATAGCACTGATTAATAAGAAAATCATCCCATCTAGAAATATATAAATAATGGCTTTTCCCCCAAACTATGATAATGCACAAAACATACTGGACAACAAAGTTAACTTTCTAAGATATCCCAGAGGAAAATTCCTTTCTGCCAGAAGTGATTTGTAAAGTGATTGATTTGTGGTCAGAGATGTATTAGCCTCATTGTTACAGCCATTGAACACCTGAAATAAAGACTAAACAATATCCTACATCTACCTAATGGTAGCTCCAGGTAAATTATAAATTATAAGCCTGAGGAACTGTGGAGAAAACATTTGCTTTTCTGGGATAATGTCCATGCACATAGTAATTTAGTGGTGCCTGACCAGACAAATAAAATCTTTATCACAAAACAAAGGCCTCTTTCCACATATCCAGTGATTTTCTCAGCTGGCCATCTCTGTGTTTCCTCTCCTGGAACACACAAGGAGTCTTAAATAGAATAAATATTTAAATATCAATGAAGATACTTTTAAAATATGGAATGGTTACATGTAAGGACAGATTTTCCTGGTAAAAAAAAGACATTTTTTAATCTACATGAGAAACCCTAATCCGTTAAGTAGAACCTGGGAACACAGTGTATCAGTTAGAATTAGTTTAGCTGATAATTACAGAGACAGAAAATACAACACCTTAAACGAGATAGAAGTTGATTCTTTTCTGAGATCAATGTCCTTAAGTAGAGAATAAAGACACCACAAAATCCTCAGAGATTCTGACTCCTTCCACTTTGCCAATTCACTAACCTTTAGGGTCTGGAAGATTTAAAACAGTGGCATTCATATCTGTGTAAAGAGAATGTAGGTAAGTAGGGGGCCGGCTCCTGCTCCTGCTCTTAAGGATTGTTCATGAAAACTGCCACATCACTTTCCACTTACATCTTATTGGAATGAAATTTGTTCAAATAATCACACTCCATTTCAAGGGAGATTGAGTAGTGTAGTCTCTATTCTGGGCTGTCACTGAACACTTATAATTGGGTTAAATCACTTTGGAGGAAAGGAGGAGATATAGACAAACCTCCACCCCTTACCCCCACACTGACACTAAGTGCTAATAAGCTAATATAGACAACTTAAGCAAAAAGAATAAAAGTATAACAAGGGTTAAATTCATTACTATTTTCTCATAATTTGTCTTCAGAACTGCTACAACATGTACTGATCTCTTCTTCTTCATTACTACCCATTTGTCTTGATCTCCAAGTTGTCATTTAATTCTCTTATGTAACAGGTTTGCTTTCTAAGAAAATTGTACAAATCACAAATTTGAGTGATCAAAGGTATACCAGTTTTTGAATTCCCAGCACATCTAACATAAAATGAAGCTCACAACAGGCACTCAGAATATATATAAATATAAACATGACAATACTTTTAGATATGTATGTATGTACATATATAGTATGACATAAAACATAAATTAATAAATAGCACATTTGAAATTATAAATAAAGATTAACATTTTAGTCCATTTTATGAAATATAATAGCCTTTGATATGATACATGTAATTTAGTCAGTATGGACTCTTAAATTACTCTGTAGTTTGCAAAATTAATGAAATAAAAACTAAAATTGTACAGATAAGACTTCTACTTCTGATCAAGACAGAGAAACAGGAACCAGATTTACCCTTCCAGGTGAAACAGGCAAAAAAGAGCCAAATATATGGAACAGTGGTTTACAAGATACTGAACATAAGGCTTTGAAAGGGATTGTTCCTTGAGAAATTGAAACCCAAGAAGGTGAGCACTATTATGGCCCAAGCAACTTATTTGAAAGAACTTCCAGGCCACAGTGCAAGAAGGAAATACAGACATAGCCAAGCAGACTCCCCGAGTTGAGAAGACAGACTGGGGTTCTGGGGAAAAGGAGAGATCTGGAGTTTCCAAGACTAAGTATGACAAATAAGAGACTGGGAAGAAGGAAAAACTCCAGAGATCTGCAGAGAATTCCCCTCAAGTATTCAGCTGAATACTGATGAACACATGAGTCTGAGGAAACTATCCAAGACCAAGGAAAGAACAAACAGTAAAGACTAAAGCTAGCAGTGTTCAGCATTCACACAGAGTTAGGAATAGTGTTTATTCTTATATGCCAGACTGTAAAATTTTATTATTCATAGGACATTGGGTAGAGTAAACAGAATATTTTTGCCTTAGTAGTGTAGAATAATTTGTTTTAGGCAGAATACTAGTCCATTCCTATAAAAAAAATTACAAAAGCAACACCTGAACATATAAAAGATGTTTCCAAGCAACTTACTTTTTCCCAGAATAAATTTTAAGAATATATCTAAGAATACAAAATATCCAGAATCCAATAAGGTAAAATTTGCAACATCTGGAATCCAATGAAAAATTACCAGTCATGCAAAGAAATGGGAAAATATAACCCAATGAGGAGATAATCAATTGAAACCGACCAAGAACTGACACAGATGTTAGAATTAGCATACAAGGCAATTAAAAAATGTAATTGTATTCCATATGTTGAAAAGCTATTTAGAAACCTGGAAGATATAAAAAAGAACCAAATCAAACTTCTAGAGATGAAAAAGACACTCTCTGAAATAAAAAATGTAATGGCTTGAATGAATAGCAGCCTGGACATTGCAAAAGAAAATATTAATACCTTTGAAGACAAAGCAATAAAAATTATTAAAACAAAAAAAATAGAAAAAATAATTGAAAAAGAAAGTAGAAAGACCATCAGTGATCCATGGAAACACATTTAGTGGTTTAATATATGTGTAGTGTGCCCTAAACAAAGGAGAAAGTATGAGATAGTGTGATTAACCATCTACGCTTGCCAAGAAAGTTATTACCATTGCTGTGAGATTTGTAGATTTAAAACTAGAAATAAAACCTCATAAAATTGTGATTCATTAGTCACCATAGCAGAGGGTGGTGTGGTGAGGAGGGCAAACATTTTTTTAAAGAAATAATGGCTGTAAAATTTCCAAAATAAGCAAAAAAATATTAACTCATATATCCAAAAAGCTTGACAAAGTCCAAGGACAAGAAACACAAAAGAAAAGATTGGAAAGTATACTGTTGTAAAGTTCTTATATTATGTGAAGTAACATGATAATACTTGAAGGAAGTGAGTGATTAGTTAAGAATCTATACCATAAAACCTAAAGCAATCACCAAGATAAAAAAGCAAAGAGTTATGTCCATGAAGCCCAAAAAAGAAATAAAAATGGAATTATTAAAATATAGTTAATCAAAAAGAAATCATAGAAAGAAGTGGGGAGCAAAGAATTTATTTTATTTCTATCTATGAAATAAATAGAAAACAAATGATCAAACTGATAGTTTTAAACCTAAATACATCAATAATCATATTAAATGTAAATGATTTAAAATTACACAGAAAGTTGGGATTGTCTTTATACATAAAGCAGCAGAGAAATGCCTTTCCCCTATTGAGACCCCTAATTCCGCTCCCC
>CAUYRT010105344.1:0-67274 GCA_963574885.1 Lepilemur ruficaudatus | reverse complement strand
CTCACCTCCTCACCCTTCACCCCTCACCCTTCATCCCCTCACCCCTCACCTCCTCACCCCTCACCCCCACCCCCAAAACCACAGCCCACACCCCAACCCCAGCAACCCCCACCCCCACCCCCCTCCTCCCTTACCTCCTCCCCCCTGACCTCCTAACACATGTTCGTCTCTCATATCCGCGACTTGCTCATCACCCGTTTCCCCTCATCCCCTCACCACTCCTCCCCTCACCCCTCATCCCCTCACCTCCTCACCCTTCACCCCTCACCCTTCATCCCCTCACCCCTCACCTCCTCACCCCTCACCCCCACCCCTCATCCCTCATCCCTCATCCCTACCCCTCATCCCTCACCCCTCACCTCCTCACTCCTCCCCTTCCTTTCATCTCCTCACCTCCTCACCTCCTCAGCCCTCACCCCTCACCCCTCCCTTATCTCCACGACAGATGCTGACCGAGCAGCTCTGTCCTGGTCCTGGCCCTCAGTCATGATGGGGACAAGCAGGGTCATAGGGTCGGGCGATGCCCTCATGCCGCCTGGTGGGAGACGCAGCAGGGAGGAGCTGGCATCGTGAAGGCGCCGTGGCTGGTGGCAGTGGGGGGGAGCAGGGAAGGGGCTCCCTGGGCCAGGCCGGGTTCTCACCTGGCGTTTCCTCCGAGGCCACGTGTGGTCCAGGACCCCCTTCTCCGAGGGGTGTTTGTGGTCTGCTGTGGCCCAGCCCCACGTGGACACCGGCAGCTGGCTCGGTCCCAGGGAGCAGCTGCAGCTGTGTGTTCTCTGGTCTATCCCTGTCCGAGGGCTCTTGGGCTGCGTGGCGGGTGGTGCTGCATGGCTGTGCGTGTCATGCTGTGTGGCGTGACATCTGGATCCTGGGAGCAGAATCCCCAGGTTGGGGTCCACGTGCGTCCCCTGCTTTTAGCTGTGTGATCTGTTCTGATGGCGTCCCCTGCTGGGATCAGGTCCCCACGGGAGCGGAGGGGCTTTCCTGGCTGCCATCTGGGGACGGTGCCAGAAGTCAGCCTGTTAGATCACTTCCCAGAGAACCTGGGCCACCCTCAGGGCAACACGTGTTCTAGAAACGTCCTTCCCAGAGCACCGTGAGTCTCTGGCTGCAGCCTTGAGCATGAGGCTTGATTTTCAGATTCTCAGCACACCTATGCGCATCAGGCCACTTTGCCAGTCTGCCCATGACGGCCATGACGCTTGTGAGAGGAGTCGGGTGACGCAGTCACACCGTGGTGACGGCCGTCTGCGGCAGGCACGTTCTGTGGTCCCACACGGTGTAACCAGGCGCATTGTGTTGAACCCTGAGATACTGATCACCTCCCCCCGTGGGGGCCAAGCAGAGACGGGAACCAGCCCCTCTTGGACCTCTGGCGGGGTGGACAGCGTCTGAGGCCACCACTCAGGTCCCCGCAGCCTGCCCATGGCAGAGCCAGTGTCCTCCTGAGCAAGGATCAAGGTGGAGGGAATGTTTCATGGTGTCTGCCATTGTCCTCGTCAGCAGAACTTTCTAGTGAGCGTCCAGTGCTCCCCACGTGGGTCCTCACGGGTCTGGGCACTGAGCCCTCTCTACTCAGAGCTGACCTGGGGGTGGTCCTGTTTCTGGGCCCTGCAGAGCCCCAGGCTGGAGGGGAGCCCTTAGAGCAGCCTCCTGTCCCTGCCTGCCTGAGCTGCCAGTTGGGGTCGGGCTGTCGGCCGGAGGTCCCCCCTCTTCTCCTCCTCCTCCTCCGCCTCCTCCTCCTCCTCCGCCTCCTCCTCCTCTGCTTGAGGGAGGACCCCGCCTGCGTCCCCCTTTCAAAGGGGTTCCTGAGAGTCCAGCAGGGAGTAGGAGGGTAAGGAGCTGGGCTGGTGTGCAGGGCCGGGCTTCTGCCTCTGTGGCGGGCACAGGCTGCACACAGGCGTCTGCCGGGTGAGGGCAGCAGAGCAACAGGAAGCTTTGTGCAGGCCAGCTCGGTGCCCCGCCACGCGGTCACCCGTCCCAGCATCTCTGTGCCAGGGCGTCTGGGGTGAGGCTAAGAATCTGCACTTCCGAGCTCCCCTATGGTCCTGGCACTGCGGGGCTGCAGGTTCCCTCTTATGGTTGTATCGAGGGTTTGGTCACACATCACGTGGGGTAGAGTGAGGAGGTCCTCAGGGAATGGGGCACCAGGCTCCCTTCCTGGGAGATCGTGAGGTGTGTGCCTACTCCTGCAGTAGGGTCCTGGCGTGGTCTCCAAGGCCCTCCTAGCCGCGTCCTGGAGCTTGGCGGGGTGACCCAGCTACCGCTCAGCCTCTCTAGGTCTGAGTTTCCTGCTGTGTGGTCCAGGGGCACCCATCAGTGGTCCCCGAGCTGTGCCCTGCAAGCCCAGTGGGTTCTGCGTGGCTGCCTCAGTCCCCCGTGGGTGGGCTGCCACTCTGCCACCCCACCCCAGCATAGCACAGCGGCCGCCGTCCCCTCGGATCCCCTCGGGGTCTGGGTAAGACCTCCCTCCGTGGAGGCTTCAGGGGTGTCAGCGGCTCAGGAGTGTGGCCAGGGATGCTCCCTGCCCAGGGTCCCAGGGCCTGCGTCTGTGGCACGTGGGGGCAGGCAGACTGTGGCCAGGCTGGTCGTGTGGTGTGGGCGCAGTCCCTCTGGGCAGGGCAGACAGCCTCTGGGCCCAGGGGCTGAGCAATGGCTTGGAGATGACCTGTCGGTGATGTCACAGCTGCGCCCATGTCCTTTTTGCCATCCTGGCACCTGAGCGGGAAGTGGCTTGGGAAGGTCTAGCCCCCAGCTGTGGACATGGGCCCAAACAGGGCATAGCCACGTTCTTGGGGTACAGTGGGGCTCTCGTGGGGGTTCATTCTCTGCTCCCAGCCCCAGGCCTGGGGCCGAGACCACCCTGGCCTGGCAAAGTCCGTCTGTCCTGAGGAGCAGCCCCTGGCTGAGCCTGGGGTCGTACTGGCCTCCTGGGCTCACTGCTTTGCTGTATTCCCCCGGGGTGAAGCACCCCAGGACGGGGTGGGGACACGGCTCCCGATGCCTGCGGAGACGCCTGGGCCAGGAGGACCTGGTTCTTCCTGAAGTTGCCCAGAGGGGCTGGTGGTGATGCCAGGGAAGCCCTGCTGGTCCCCACCTGGGGCGGGGGGCTGGGTGGGGTGGGCCGTGTCCACACTCGCAGAGAAGGAAGGGAAGCCGGCCAGGGTCCTTCGGGGACTTCCAAGCAGGTGGACAGAGGGTTCAGCAGTGGGACAGTGACGTGTGCCCAGGTAGTGACGCTGACTGTACTGGCACCAGGCCCTGTTCTCACTGTGCCCACGGTGGCTCCTTCAGTCCACAAGACATCTGGAGGCAGGGATAACTACGGCCCATGGAAACGGGGCACAGGGATGCCGGTAACCTCCTGGGGCCATGCGTCTGGGCCGCAGCTCTGTGGCGGCTGCCAGGCTCCAGCTCCGACCGGCAGGCCCTGCCCGACGGGGCCCCTGAGCTGTCCCAGGAAGGAGGACGTCCCTCCAGGCCTTTGTTGCGGCTCCAGGGCACCCGCCAGGTCGCGTGGGGGACAGACGCAAGGCTGTCACTGCAGACTCGGGGGATGGGGGTCTGCAGGACCAGGCCGCCAACGGGCCTGCACCCCACCCCGCGTGCTGTGGGCCTGGGGGCCACGAGGCCTGCGTGTCCCCGGCTAGCTGGCCCCGGGCCCGTGACGTGCTTGTTCTGATGTCTCCATCTCTTCTGTGTGTGTACGTGTGTGTCCCGGCTGCCTTGCCTTTAGCGTTTCATTCGGAAGTGACACTAGGTACAGCTCACTTTTCTCTCCTGCCCCCGCTTGTCTGTCCCCTTCTGCTTCCTCGAGTGGCCCTGTCCCTGACGTCCGCCTGTCCTGCCCCGGTCTCCGATGGCCCTCTGTCCTTGCCCCCCTCCTCCGGTCTCTCCTTGGGGACATGTGTCTGACAGTGGCCCTGCCCCGTCCCCCGCTCCATCCCATGGCCCTGACTCCCTGGACTGCGCCGTGCAGTGGAGAGGGCAGCGCGGGCCCCACACGCCTCGCGCCCCGGCGGGCCTGGCCGTGTCAGTGCCTGTGCTGCCACCAGCTGCTCCGTGTCAACGTGTCCCGAGTGTGTCTTTGGAGGATGCTTGGATGGGACCCGGGCGAGGCGGGCGGGAGCTGACCAGGGCCCCCGGGCTCTGTGGGGCAGCCACGTGTGGATTGGGGTGGATTCTCCCCCTTAAACACGACCGTGCTCCAAACGAGCACTGGCCGCAGAGAGTCCAGGGAATGTGCCCTCTGGAAGGTTAAGGACAGGGACTGTCACCTAATAGGAACCTGTTCTGGACCCCTGCAGTGTCCGTGAAGCGCAGTGGGCCCCTGTGGTGGGACTGAGGGCAGCCTCCCGGCTGGACCTTGAACTGCCCCGGGGCGCTCTGCCCTGGTGGGGTTAGCGGTCAGGGCGGGCGAGGGCCCCTGTGTCCCGAATGCTCGTCGGGGGAGCAGCGCCGACGCATCTGCCCGGTGCCTGGTTCCCACTCCAAGCATCCTCCCAGGGTCCTCCTCCCTCCAAGGGTGGGTCCACGGTGGAGCCGGGGCTGTGGGGGCCTTGCAGACCCGCACAGGTGCCTTCCAGTCCAGGGAGCCACACAGGCGCCTCCTTACCCAGCTGAGCTGGGCCCGCCAGGCTCCACCCTCCCTTCCTGCACCCTTTCCCCCCTGCCCTCTGCTCCCTGTCCCTGCTGCTCCCCCTTAGCTCCCTCTCCCTCCCTGTACTCTCCTTCCCTCCCCTCCTCACTCCTCCCTGTACCCTCCTTCCCTCCCCTCCTCCCTGGGCTCAACCTGGTGGCCCCGGCGCGGTGGCCCCTGCTCAGCAAGGTCCCGAGTAAGGAGGGGCTTGTCCTTCCCGGTGGCTCCACCTGTGGCTCCAGTGGCTCTCCCCAGGGGGTGCCGTGTCTGTCTGTCTGTCTGTCTGCATGTCCCTGTCTCTGCTGAGTGCAGCCCCCACGCCATTGTCGCCTGCCTGGGCTCTGCTTCCTTTCAGGACCTTCTACCAGTTCGAGGCTGCGTGGGACAGCTCCATGCACAATTCCCTCCTGCTGAACCGGGTCACCCCCTATCGAGAGAAAATCTACATGACTCTCTCCGCTTATATTGAGGCAAGTAACCTGTGCCCAGGATGTCCCACCAAAGCCAGCCTGCCCCCAAAGCCTGGGGTGCTTGTGAAGGGCAGTGACAAACCCAGGGGACTTCTCAAGTCCTCGAGTTAAATCAATCCATGGGTTCGCAATTAACCCACTTGGCGGTACTCAGTGTGTGGCTTTTGTCCTTGGGGTTACAAGAGGGCTATAGCACTGCCAGACATTGCATCAGTGTTCCGGGCAACACAAAAACAGAGGCGCATCACCGCACTCCCCTTACTCCTGGGGTCTGCAGGCCATGGCCAGGCGTGGGCTGTGGCCTCCCAGGTGTGGGAAGAGGCCGGGGATGTGGGTGCTTCTCACAGGCGCAGCAGCGGGGTGGCAGGTTTGGGGGAAGCGGGGATGGGGGCACCTGCCAGGCAAGCCCCTCTCCCTAGAGCCAAATCCTTCTGGCTGTGACATGGGGACGGTGTGACCATGTTGCAGGGGGGTTGGGCCGAGCTCTGCCCAGCGCGTGCTCAGGATGCCTCAGCTGCACACGGCAGTCGCCGCTGAGCAGCAGGACAGGAGCGGGCTGCTCGGCAGCCAGCGCAACGGGCACCAGGAGTAGCTTCCCGTGGCGTTTTAGAGCAAAACGTGTGTGCAGACAAGGCCCGGTTTGATTCTCACAGGCATTGGGCGGGGGAGGTGTCACCCCGTTCTACGGTGACATCTCTGATGGCTGTCCGAGAGGGTGAGGCCGGCATCTGGGACCCCCAGGATCCCCGCATGGGGAGACTCGCCCCTCTGGTGGCCCAGGGCGGGCAGGGCTTTGGCTGTGTCCCCAGCAGGACGTGGCACGAGGCGGGAGCAGACCCTCCCCATGCCCGAGATCTGGGGGCCTGGGCTGCCGGTCGGTGCTGGGCCCTTGTGCCCCCAGGAGAAGGTCAGGAGGGCCCCGTGCACCCCGGGGTGACCTCACGCCTGAGCCCTGCCCTGCCCCTTGCAGATGGAGAACTGCACCCAGCCGGCCGTCATCACCAAGGACTTCTGCATGGTCTTCTACTCCCGCGACGCCAAGCTGCCCGCCTCGCGCTCCATCCGCAACCTGTTCGGCAGCGGGAGCCTGCGGGCCTCGGAGAGGTAAGCGCATGTGGCCGGGTGCTCCCTGTCTGCCACCCGCTCCTGTGAGGACCACGCTGGACCCTGCAGGCGGGTGGTGCCACAGCCTGACGCGCAGGCAGCCCGTGTCTCAGGCCCGGCCATGCTCCGGCCACGCTCCCGCTCACTCGCCAAGATGGGCACCTTCAGGGGACACCAGCACCGTGTGGAGGGTGGGAGGAGCCGGGCCAGCCTGCAGGGACTGGACGGAGTGGAGAAAGGCCCGGGGTGCCCTCCTGGGCCTCCTGTGGGTGGTCTGGGGGCCACATCTCACACCTGCCACCTGGCCTTGCTCCTTGGGGACCACAGGGATCTGTGACCAGGAGGAGGGTGCTTGGGGGTCAGGTCTCAGCGTCCTCGAGGGCCAGCCACGGCTGTTCAGAGGTCACCAGTGACTGTGGGACGTGGCTGGCAGGGCCTGTCACCGTTAGAGGGCTGCTGAGGGGCCTTGGAGCCAGCGGCGTCCTGGGAATGGGGAGCTCCCCCATCACGAGGCCTGCAGGGCTCTCGGTGCCTGGTGGGGCTGGAGGTGCCGGGTGCTGGGGATCTGCGACAAAGGTGCTCAGGCCACCTGTGTCATCCCCAGGCCGGGATGCATGGGCGCCTGGGTGACGCCGTCCAACCTTCCTTTATTTGGAGGCTGGAGGATCCTGGATAGGACCTTCTGAGCAGGGGCTGTAGCCCCAGGACCCCAGCCGAGCTGCCGGGCTCAGGCATGGGTGGGACTTTGATGGTGGTTCGCGGTGGCGCCCAGGCCATCCGTGTTCCCGCTGGTGCTGATGGGTCCCTCCCTCTGCTCCCTGCAGCAACCGTGTGACGGGCGTGTACGAGCTCAGCCTGTGCCACGTGGCCGACGCGGGCAGCCCAGGTAGGCGCTTGCCTGCATCTGGTGGGGAGGGTCAGGGCACCGGGGCCTCTGCCCCCCTCTGGGTGCCCGCGGCTGAGCTGCGTTTGGTGAGGAGGGTGTCCCCCCATCTGCAAACGCAAGTGTGTACCTGCAAGTCCTGGAGCTGTCCTGAGACGGGGGGACAGCGAGGGTGACAGTGTGGTGTCCAGGGTGAGGTGTCATGGGACGAGCGTCAGGCTCTGGGGCCCCGAGGACAGGGGAAGCTGGTCTTCATCCCAGGGTGGGGGTGCTTCGGCAGTCGGGCGGCCTCTCCATGGGTGGCAGCCGCTGCCCATCAGGGGCAGAAAGGAACGGGGTGTCCTTCTGCCTCCAGGGATGCAGCGCCGGCGCCGGCGGGTGCTGGACACGTCCGTGGCCTACGTGCGCGGCGAGGAGAACCTGGCGGGCTGGAGGCCCCGGAGCGACAGCCTCATTCTGGACCACCAGTGGGAGCTGGAGAAGCTGAGCCTCCTGCAGGAGGTGGGGCCACAGCGGGCGGGGCCGCAGTGACAGCGGGAGGTGGCCCGGTGCCCGGCGGCTGGGCTGTGCGTGTGGGAAGCTGGGGCCATTCCTGAGGCCACCAGCGGCACAGAACACGCCCCGACCCCTGTGTGGGGGACGCCCGTGTCCATCTGCTCACCGTGGGGCCCAGGGCCACGGCCTGGAGGCTATGGATGGAGGGGGCAGCTTGTGTGCGGGCCTTGAAGCCCAGCTGCAGGGCCCGGGTGGGGCTGCATGCCGCCTGCCCCGTGGCCAGAGGTCTGTCCCTCGTGTCACAGACCGAGCCCCTGGGCCCAGCCCAGGGCAGGAGTGGGCTCCCCAGTGTCGGCCTAGAGGGCCCTGCTGCTCCGGGAGGCTGAGGCCGCCCTCGCGGAGCCGCAGGCGAAACTGCGCCCCGTCTGCAGGTGGAGAAGACCCGGCACTACCTGCTCCTGCGGGAGAAGCTGGAGACCACGCAGCGGCTGGTCCCGGAGGCGCTGTCCCCGGTCTCCAGCGAGGACTCCGAGTCCTGCAGCTCATCCGGCGCCTCCTCCCCGCTCTCGGCCGAGGGCCGGCCGTCCCCCCTGGAGATGCCCAGCGAGAGGCAGCGGGAGCTGGCCGTCAAGGCAGGTGGAGCTGGTGGGCGGCCCGGCCTGTCCCCAGCCACTGAGGGCCCTGCGTCACTCCGGGGCAACTCCTGTGACCCAGCGTTGGCGGAGGCTGCTCTGGTCAGAGACACCAGGAGCTGGGAGTGTGGGGAGCTGCCCTGTCCCCCTCACCCGCATTGGGAGTCTGGTGCCTTCTAGAGCCTCCGCCGCGCATTGACCTGCCCTCTCTTGAATACCTGCACTGCTGGGAAGCTCACCCCTCCACCTGGAGGGGGCCCTCTCTGCCGCTGGATGCGCTGTGAGAAGGATCCCGTGCCGTGTAGCCTTCACGCCAGGCCCTGGGAGGCCCCCCGGGTCCCCCGCTGGGCGGGTGGAGATGCCACCACCTGGACCCGCTGTGCTCAGGGGAGGGGTGGAGGGGAGCCTCGACTGTGCCAGGCAGAGCCAGGTCCCGGGCGGCCGCCCGCCTGACCCCGCGTGCTCTGTCCACAGTGCCTGCGCCTCCTCACACACACGTTCAACAGAGAGTACACGCACAGCCACGTCTGCGTCAGCGCCAGCGAGAGCAAGGTGGGTGTGGGGGCTGCCCAGGCCACCGAGGGGCTCGGGCTCCCCTGGCAGCTGCTGCCAAGGGAAAGGCAGGGACATTTCCTAGGGACACACCCCTCGCTCCAGAGCAGGCCATGTGGCTAGTGGCTGGCTGCCCTGGACCCGAGGCCCACGAGCCACGTCTGTGTCTGCCTGGTCCCATGGGGAGTAGGGGGCACCGGTGAGGGCTCAGCCCAGCCCAGGGCCACCTGGGGTCCGCCCAAGCCCTCGCGGATCCTGTTCCCTTCCCGCCCTCCCCTTGTCTGGCCGGCCCTCTGCCTGCTGCCCTGTCCCAGACTGGGCAGGGCTTCCCCTGGCCCTGGGGGCTGACCCTCGCCCTGCAACCTCCGGAAGCTTCCCCTGCACGGTGTCAGGCCCCGAGCTCCCCCCGGCCTTCCATGCCGGCCCCCCATGGATGCCACCAGTGCTGGCCCCACACGGGCGCTGGCGGGAGGCGGCAACTCAGACCCTGCCCAGCCCACCCCACAGGGAGGTGGCACCCGCGTCCCCAGCAGGGCAGAGCCCGAAGCCCTGGGAGGGGCCGGCCAGGGGCACGTCAGGGCCAGGAGTGGGCGCAGGTCTTGTGGGGGCCATCTTGAGCTAAGGCTACGGGGAGGTGGGGTGGAGGAGCCCCAAATAGAAAGTAGAGAGTGAGCAAAGGCACTAGAGTCAGCCACTGCAGGGGTCCTACAGTGGGCCGAGACTGTCCCCCACAAAAGGCTTCCTCTCTGCAGCTCTCTGAGATGTCTGTCACCCTGCTGCGGGACCCGTCCATGTCCCCGCTGGGGGCAGCCACGCTCACCCCCTCCTCCACCTGCCCCTCTCTGGTCGAGGGGCGCTACGGTGCCGCGGACCTGAGGTGAGTGCACTCTGGGCTCCCGGAGAAGCTGCTGGCAGGCGCTGACCTGTGGCCATGGCTGTGACTTTGGGGATGCAGTGGGTTGGCCACACATGTTTAGGGAGGAGCCTAGAGGGGAGTCTGCCGGCCCCTCTCCCAGGGCACATGAGCCTCCCCACCCCAGCTCGAGGCCCCACCTCCAGAAGGTGTCCCGCCCTGTGGCCCTCACCCTGAGCAGCCTTCGCGGGGCCAGCAGGCACCCACAGGCCGGCAGCTCCCTCACCTCCAGCGGTCCCCGAGGACACTTGTCACCTTCAGTTTGATTGTCGGGCTAGGTGCTGCGTCTGCTTTGACGGGGGTGGAGGTGGAGGCGGGAGAACCCCTTGGGAGAAGTGTGTGGAGCCCGCACAACTGGGCATCCCCGCCCCGACGGCCCCAGGTCACAGGAGAACCTCCCTGCCGCGCCCCACACGTCCCTGGAGGGTGGGCCTGCAGCTCTGACTGCGGGCATGGCCGGCACAGCCGCAGCCCCACAGCGGCCCTGGGGACGAAGCTCAGGTGAGGACGGGCCCCGGCTCTGCCAGGGCTGCAGCAGCTCCCTCTGCTTCCCAGGACCCCGCAGCCCTGCTCGCGGCCCCCCAGCCCGGAGCCAGAGCTGCTGCCAGAGCCCGACGCCAAGAAGACACCCTCCCCTGTCCGGTCGACAGAGGCCGACAAGGAGCCCCAGCGCCTGCTGGTCCCTGACATTCAGGAGATCCGGGTCAGGTGCGTGGGGACCCTGCCCAAGACAGCAGCACCACCCAGCCAGCCCTGTGCCAGCAAGTGACAGGCAGGACATTGCTGACCCCACACTGGGGGTGGAGGGGGGGACCGGCAGGCTGCCCCTGACCTGTGTGCAGGGCACAGCTGTGCACTGAGGCCAGGCAGGGCCTGTGACCCACCCACAGGGGCTGGGAATAAGCCCAGGGAAAGGGCAGGTGGGTGGCCGGGGACTGGGTCCAGGTACGGAGCCTGGTGGTCATGGGTTTGGTGTTTCAACTCTGGGACAACCTCAGCTTTTTCCTTAGGTTTCCCCATGCTGCAGCTAGGGAAACTGAGGCCCGGGGTTGATTGGTGGGTTGGTGGTTCTGGTCTCTGGCCTCCCAGGGTGTGGTTCTGCAGCTGCCCTTCGACGCCTTGGTCCCGTCTGACTGGGGAGGGGCGAGCCCTGCAGGGTGCTCCCAGGGTGGTGGGCAGTGCCCGAGTCCGGCTGCCCCCCGCTGACCGTGAGCCGTGTGCGCCCCCAGCCCGATCGTCTCCAAGAAGGGCTACCTGCACTTCCTGGAGCCACACACGTCGGGCTGGGCCCGGCGCTTCGTGGTGGTGCGGCGCCCCTACGCCTACATGTACAACAGCGACAAGGACAGCGTGGAGCGGTTTGTGCTCAACCTGGCCACCGCGCAGGTGGAGTACAGCGAGGACCAGCAGGCCATGCTCAAGGTGCGGCGCGCGGCTCGGCTTGGGGGGCCTCAGCTGGGCAGGCGCGGAGCGTCACCCTCCATGTGGCCCTGCGGGGCCCTCCTGGCCTGTCCCACGGAGGGAGGGGTGCAGGGGCTCAGCCTCAGGGGTCTGCGGCCTTTGCCCCGGGGCCCCTTTGCCCATCCGGGGCTCACGGCCCTGGGAATGGGTGGTGGGGACGGGCTCTGGTCCAACAGCTGGGCGAGCAACAACGGTCTCCTGTGTGATGGCCAACGACCCAGTCCTCTCCTAGGCTGCCCCGAGGTGGCTGGCGTGAGTGCTAAAGAGCCATCCTGCCGCTCTGCCTGGCTCCTGTCCAGGCTGGCTGTGGCCCTGGACGGGGGCCGAGGAGGAGGGTTCTCCAGGCCCCCTAGAAGGTTTTGAGCCCCTATGGTGGGGAAAGGCAGGTGCCGCCCACACCGACCACGCCCGGGGCCGGGCCCAGCAGGGCAGAGTGCACACAGCCGACAAGCAGCTCGGCCAGGGTCCTGGGAGGGGATGAGGGTGGCCTGGGGCCCACCAGCTGCAGAGGCTTCCAGAAGGGGCCAGCCCGGGTGTGGGCAGGGCTGGCTGGAGCCTTTCCCACTTTGTGTCTGGGGCAGGGTCTTCCCTCCGACTCGCTCATCCCGGAGGTCGTCCCCACGGGGTCCTTCCCCGCCTGCCAGGCCCGGCAGAGCGGGGTGGGCAGGTGCTGGCCGGCCGGGAGGCCTCGCGCCGTCTCACGGGCACCTCCTCTTGCAGACGCCCAACACATTCGCGGTGTGCACGGAGCACCGCGGCATCCTGCTGCAGGCCAACAGCGACAAGGACATGCACGACTGGCTGTACGCCTTCAACCCCCTCCTGGCCGGCACCATCCGGTACGGGGCCGGCTGCGGCGCCTTCTCTCGTAGGGTCCTGACGTCCTTAAGGACGACCATGTGGGCGTCTGTGTCACTGCTGCCTGTGAAGTGACAAATCCAAGATGTCACAAATGCACACTCCCAGCGGGTGGGCCTTGGCGTGGGCAGCTGTGCACGCGGGCCGCCGGGAGGGCCCTGTCCTTGTCCTGGGACAGGAAACAGGGACCAGGTCCCTCCCTCTGGGTGGTGAGGGGACGAGAGGGGACACAGGAGGTCTGTGCGTGGGCGCAGCCCTGAGTGCCGTCCCTCTGGCTCTCCACAGGTCCAAACTGTCCCGGAGGAGGTCTGCCCAGATGAGGGTCTGACGGAGCCTCTGTGACGGCCAGCAGGCCCGGCCCCCTAGTCCCGTCTGTCCTGTCGTCCGCCGCCGGCCCCTCCCCACCAGACAGCTCATGACCACGTCCCCCGTGGGGCCGAGACCTGGGCCACATGCCCGTCGTGCCCCGGCGGAGGCTGCGCGTTGTCATTTCTTCCAGAACGTTCTCTGGGCGGGAGGGGCTGGGAAACGCAGGGCCGGCAGAGGGCACAGGTCACGGGGGTTATGCTGCCGTTCTAATATTTTTTTAAGCATAGACAGACTTATTATTAATCAATCTACGTTAGTTAGTGACGTCGAAACTGTCCACTCAGAAATTAACTATAAGACCATGTCCTATTTATAGGTATTTATTTCTAATGCTCCACATAGACCTGTAGGATTCAGAGGGACCCACCCCACCCCGTTTGAGCCCACGTGCGTCCCCCAGGCCTGTTGGGACAGACAGGGCCAGAGCAGCCACCTCCAAAGGCCACAGAGAGAGAGTGTCTGGTTGGCACCTGCCCAGGCCCTCGTCCCGGGTGGGGGGTCTCCTGGTGCCTGAAGTCTGAGCAGCACGGAAGACAATGCAAGTCACTTCTGGGGAGACTCTGTGTCTCTTCGGGGTAGCCACCTGGATGGGACTCTCAGAGGGTTTCCGGCAGCTTCTCCCAGGAGAGGGTGTGGGGTGATGCAGCAGGCAGCACCCGGGCTGTGGGGCCTGTCCTGGGCAGGGACGCGGAGGTGAGGGGTCAGGACCCGAGCTGGGCAATGCAGACCCGCCCCAGACTGCTGGGCGGATGGCTGTTTAGGGACAGGGATGGCGGGAGGGTCAGGATGCAGGGTGACGGACGGTGCGGAGGGGCTCAGGGGTGGCCTCGCAGCTGTGGTAGAGATGTAGTGAGTGCAGGTAGCTCCTGGGAAGGAATTCTGCAATTGGTGGGGTTCTTACAAAGACCTCCTCCCTTTGGTCCTGGGAGAGCATTTCTGTGGGTCCCGTGAGCATGTTCTGTGGGTGGGGCGTGTCCTGGTCAGGCAGCGAGGGTGGCCAGCGAGGCGGCCATCGTCCTCATGAGCGCTTTCCTTCCACACCTGGAGGTGTCCCCTGTCCTGTCCTGCTCTGTCCCCTCTGCAGACCCCGATGCCTGAGGGCCGCGCAGGATACACCGAGAGTCTGGTCTAGGTCGCACCCCGAGGCAGGTCTCAGTAGCTCCGGGGGAAACCGTAACCGAGCAGCAGTGCCCGTGCCCACCATGGCCCCCCAGAGCAGGCCACAGGTGGGTCCGGTGCTGGTCCATGTGCTGCTGGCTCTGAGGCCCCTCAGCCCCAGCTGGCCCTGCGTGACACAAGTGGGACAGGGGGCACTCCCCATGCTGGGCCTGGGGGAAAAACAGGCAGGTGTCCGGAGTCAGGATGAGCGTCCTCTGC
Organism: Lepilemur ruficaudatus; assembly: GCA_963574885.1. Classification (NCBI taxonomy): domain Eukaryota; kingdom Metazoa; phylum Chordata; class Mammalia; order Primates; family Lepilemuridae; genus Lepilemur; species Lepilemur ruficaudatus. The sequence continues at coordinate 53,521 of CAUYRT010105344.1, read as the reverse complement.
TCGTGCCAGGTGGGAAGGTTCCAGGGTGAGGTTGAAGTTGTGCAGGCCCTTAGCTTTCGCCTCCAGATAGTAGGACCCAGGACAGGTGGGCTGGGGTCCCCACTGGCAACAGGGTCTTGCCTGTCAGCCAGGATAAGCCCAGGCAGAAGTTGGGACCGAGCTCACCTTTTTGTACCTGGGCTCAGGTGTGGTGTGTCGGGGGCCACCTTTGCCCGCCGCCCTCGTCCCAGGGCCTGGTGGACCCTCCCAGGTGGCCATGGGGATCTGTCAGTGAGAATTTGGTCTCAGGAGGCCACAGCTGTGAAGCCCAGGACTCTGCAGCTTTCTCTGTAGGTCTCCCAGGTGAGGACTCGCAGCCCAGACTGAAACCTTGTCCAGAACTGGGGCCTACTCCCTGCACAGGTGCCCTTGGGCTGTGGCGGAGATACAGAGTTGTGGTGACACACAGTGTCCTGGACAAGCACCACTGTGGTGGGACCACCTGGAGGCAGGGAGGAGAGGTGGGAGGGAGGAGTTGGACCCCACAGCCCTGGCAGGCAGCAAGGAGGTGCAGGCAGCAAGGTGGTGCAGGCAGCGAGGAGGCGCAGACAGAGAAGAGGCGCAGGCAGCGAGGAGGCGCAGACAGCGAGGAGGCGCAGACAGAGAAGAGGCACAGGCAGCGAGGAGGCACAGGCAGAGAGGAGGTGCAGGCCCGCTGCGGCCAGCAGGTCAGCCAGCCTGAAGCCGCAGCGCAAAGGGTCTGAGGCTGCCCACCATGCCGCAGGGGTCCCAGGCCAGCCAACCTGTGGAGCACCCGTGGCTTGTGGTGGGGCGGAGGGGAGAAGCCTGGGTGTCACCCTAAATTCAGAAGCCTCCACTGCCATGGAGGCTCTAGGGACGTCTCCTTTTGACCTGCTGCCATGTGGCACTGCTTGGAGCCAGGTGGGCCACCTGGTACCCCTCCTCGTCCAGGCCTGCTCCAGTCAGGGGGTCCTGGGTCAGGGTCCAGAAACCCAGAGTGGGGAGTAGTGAGAGAAATCATCTAGGAGCTGGGGGACCCACCCTGCCTGGAACGACCTGTGTGTATGAGCTGAGGACAATTCACTGAAGGCCCGGGATGCCAGGTGGGGGCTGGTGTGGAGGGTGCCCCCACCCGGCGCAGCTGCAGAGGGGGAGGCATGAGCTGGGCGCCATCGCTGCAGACGGTGTGATGTGGACACTTGGCGCTGTTTGGGCTGTGGCCCCGTTTGGGTTGGGGGTGGCCATGCTGGGAGGGCGGGAGGGAGATGCAGGCTCCAGGCAGTCCAGCCCTCTGGCTCTGGCAGGATCCACTGGTGCTTGGGGTGCTAAGTCCAGGCCTCCCAGGCTGAGCAGTTGCTCAGACAACGCCAGCGTCTGGGTCACTGACCACACAGGACGGCCGCAGTGAGGTGGCTTCCCTGCCAGTCCTGGCCCCAGAGTCCTGGCGCCTTGGGGTCCCTGGTGCAGCTGGTTACAGGCGTGTGCTGTGTTGGTGGCGGTCCTCTGTTGGCTTCGCCTGGCGTGGGGACCCCAGAAGGCACTGTCCCTTACCCTGGGGACGGGGCCACGTGGCCCCCCAGTGGACAACATTTGTTGGCCGACCCGAGTTTCTTCCAGGGCCCGTGTTCTGTAGCTCGCTCCTGCTGGGCTCCCCTGTGGCTTGGAGGTGGCGTCCCCGGCTTGTACATATGTGACTGCTGTGGCCCCCAGCCCCCGTGTCATGACCACCACCCCCACGTAACGACGCGGTCCCTGCTGTCTCACCCGAGTGTTAGCTGTAGGCTCCTGTACTGTTCGTGTGCACTTACGGCGCTGTCCAATCCAGAAATAAACGTGGCTCTTACGCAACTCAGCCCGCGGGGCTCGGCGGGGCTTCATTTGTGCGTCTGGTCTGTGGGGTGGGACTGAGACATGGTCACAGGTGCAGCACGTCGAGAGACAGGGCCCTGATTCCCGGTGACAAGGGGGGGCTGGCTTTCGGGGGGAGGGGTGCTGGGGAGAACGTCAAGGTGAGGGCGGTGTGACCGTGCTGGCCCCGGAGCCCCCACCTGCTTCCTGAAGTGCCGGCTGCCCCCGTCTGAACCTGCCTCTCCGGGAAGTCAGTTGGCAGCACCCTCAGGCCAGGCCGCTGCCCCCACCCAGGCAGCCTCTGGGGGTGTCCCCTTCAGAGCCCCAGCCATGGGGTCTGCACCTTTTCCGAGGGCCTGGTGCCCTTGCACCCGAGGCCGTGGCAGGAGTTTGTATAGAGTGAGTTTCCAACATTAACAACACGGTACAAATTGAAATGGGGTGGTAATATTTGGGTCTTGAAGCAACTGGACTCAGTCAACAAGGAAAGAGGTCGGTCTAGGTAAGTGGGGACCTCAGGGACAGCTGAGAAGTCAGCGACAGCTGTCCCCATGGAACCTGTTTATCCATGAACGGATCTGGAAGCTGTTGGCAAATTCAGCATCTGGTAGTTTTCCCTCAGTGGTGACACTTGGGGACAGCTTAGGCACAGTGTCACCACGACGTTCTCCGCTCTGGGACAGAAGACGGTCACAGAAAGGGGGGGTGTTCGAGGCTCAGAGCAGGACTCTCCTCTAACAGGGTACCCTGCTGACCAGGCGCAGGGGGCAATGAGATTGCACACGTGTTTGGCACGACTGTGGCGTGAACAACAGAAGATATTAGTTAAGGAGAAATCTTCAGGCATCATCAGGCCCTTTTCCTCGAGGCCTTTCTGCAAAGGCAGTAATTATGTTAGTGAAATTTATAATTTTAGCAACTTCCTCTCCCCTCAATCTAATCGGAAGCAGCATGCGTCAATCTCGGCAAATGCGAGAGCGCCCATCATCTGCGACAATTTTTCACGCTGAGAAGGAGCTTCCTGCAGCTGCAGCCGTTACCGGAGCGGCCGAGAGCACTTCACAGGCCGTGAGAACGAGGGACACGTTTCCGATAAATCGCTGGGAAACATCAACTTCAGCACGTCTAGAGCTCATGATTCTTGCGAAGCATTTTCCTAAAATGATTTCGCTCCTCATACAGACCGGTCTTGCGTAGGTTTGACCACAGTTTTAAATGCAAAGTTAATGTCCCCCCCATTTCCTGTGAGGCATGGAGATCGGAGATCATCTGAGCAACCGAAGTGAGCTCATGATTTGCACAAAACTCAACCCTTGAGCGAGTCCTCCCGCCGTGTCTCCAGTGGTTAGGAGAAGCTGACTTGACGCTGTCCTGCACAGCAATATTGGGTTCTTCCGAGGTCTCACACCTCGGACGAGTGAGCCTCAGATCTGTGTTGCAAAGCTCGTGGATTCTGCTTTGCAGTGTCGAAGATTTTCAGAGCAGATTCCAGACTCGAGTGACTCCCACAACTCCTTGGCGCCCTTCATCGCCAGGCCCACGCGTGCATGGCCCGCGTCCTCATTCACCGACACAGCTGACTGCCTGAGCACCGGCATTTCAATCCTGGGACTATCTGTGTCGGCGCTGTAGGGACAGGTGCCCCCGCCTCCCACCTGGGTGGTGCTGCCCTGGGGAAGCCCCACTTCCTCCTGCGGCCACACCCTCTGCTGCCCCCCCGACCGAGGGACCACCCAGCCAGGCCCCACCCCACACAGCCCTCCACCCGGAAGCCACACAGGGCGGCTCCATCGGGGCCCTGGGCTCTCTGCCTCCCCTCCTCAGTGCTCTCGCCAGGGGGGGTCCAGACCGAGCAGACCCCCTTCCTGGCTGGGTTGGGGAGGGGCAGCGAGGGTCTCTCTCCCCTCACCGGGAGCAGGTGCAGGAAGACGCCCCAGGGAGAAGCCCAGCAGGACCCCAACCTGCTTTCTCCTCCGGTTCTCCCCCTACGCAGAGCAGCTGGGCCCAGGCTGCTGCCCACCAAGCACAGGGCGGGGCCTGAGGCCAGAGCCCCGGCCACCCTCACCCTCTGTGCATGGGGCTCTGGCAACCGCAGCTGAGGGGACTTTCTCCTGTCTGGGTGGAAGGTTCCAGATCAGCTGTGGTCTGTGGGGAGAAAATGGCTGGAGGCTCCTCCCAGCCTGGCCTGGAGCCCCCGTCCTGCAGACCCCGCCCTGCCATCGCCCAGGGTCTGCCTGGTGTGGGGACCGGTGGGCCACTGTCCAGAGGTCGGGGAACTTGGCGGGCATGGGGTTGGGTGCCCTGCGCCCCAACAGGCACCTGCAGCCTTGGGCTCCGCCGCCACCCGCAGCGTCCTTGGCGGGTCTCGGCTGTCGTCAGACCTCTCTGGGCTGCGGCACATCCCGCGCAGCTTCGCACCACCTGTCCCAACCCCTCAGGGACGGGTCCCCTCTCCCTGGCTTCTCGTCTGCCCTCCGGGTCTTACTTTTTACTCTAATTCTGCAAATAAGGGGCAGGAAGGAACCTGTGGGAGCTGGAGGCGGCTCAGACCAGCCGGGCTGTATCCCCTTGCCCCGATCTGCCCTTCTAGAAGCCTCTGTCAGGCCAGGGACAGGCAGGTTTAAGGAATATTTTATTGACAAATTGTTTCTGGGGAGGGAGGCCGGAGTTTCTCGTTTAGCTCCGGGAGGTCCCAGGTGCAGCCAGGGGCGTGGCCCTCTTGGGGCCCACACCCAGCAGGTGCTAGCTGGGGCACCTGGGCCGTGGCTCCACCGCTCTGCGCCGAGGCTCCCGGCTGCTGCACCCCTTCGCGGGTGTCTGGGTGTCCCCAGAGCCTGGGGCCCCCTTCCCTCTGGGGGTTCGGTGCTTGTTCTTCTGACCGTAGAGCAGGTTCCTCTGGAAAAGGCGGGGCAGGCGGCCCTCGGCCAGAAGCACAGCCAGGACCATCCCTGCGAGACGGCAGTCAGACCGCAGGCCCCGCCCCAGAGACAAAGGGACACGCTTGGCCAGCCCCCAGGACAGGGGGCCCTGCAGACCCCTGGGAGGGGACCCTGCCTGGGCCTGGTCTGGGCCTTCCTGGCCAGTTACCCCCCCACCCCTGGTGTCCTCCCCTGGAGATGGGGACAAGCCCACGGGGGCCTGTGGACGTCTAGACCATGCTCTGGGTCACAGGGCTCAGGATTCCCGGCATGAGTGTCCCAAGTTGTCCCAGAGCCCGTGCGGCCTCTCTCTTTCCGCACGGAGGTCCCACATGGGGGTGGCTGTTTGCTCCCTAGTGTAGACCTAGCAGAAGGGGGAGGAGCTTCCAGACTCCCACTCGGCCCCAGTCACCCACCCAGTGTGGCCGAAGACCGAGGGAGTGCCAGGGACTTGAGACTAGGTGTGGGAAGACACCTGCCCTGCACTGGGGCCTCAGATCCTGGGCCCAAGCCTGGCTCTGTGACCTCCCCTGCGACCCCGGCCCGGGGCCTTCCCTACGGCTCCTCTGGGCAGCTCCACAGTGGGGGGGGGGGGCAGCCACGGGAGGGTGAGCAGAGGGTCCCCTCTGTGATTCAGGGAGTCACAGGGCTACGTCACCAGGACCCCCAGGGGCTGGGCCACACCCAGGACCTCAGCCCACTGAGGGTGGGATGGTCCCTGTGTGGTCTAAGGGCAGCCCCCTCTCCAGGACTGGTGCCTAGGACAGGGAGCCCATGCTGCAAACGCCGACCCCGCCTGCCACCCAGCCCCCATCCCAGGGTGGCTTTTCTCCCACCCACCTACCCACACTCACTCTGCCCACCCTGCAGAGGAGCCCTCCAGGAGATGGACCTGCTCCCTCCCCACAGAGAGCCTAGGGCACCAGCAGCCGAGCCCCCCGCCCCCCGCCCTTACCTATCAGAAGGCCCAGCCAGTACACCTGGGCGTATTCCAGCACCGTGTGCCCCGAGCAGCGGAAGGTGACGGCGGCGGCCAGGGCAGGGTTGAAGAAGGCAGACGTGACGGGCCTGGCTTGGGCAGAGCACACGCAGCCCTCGTCCCGGCCCTGCCTGCAGCTGATTCTCGGGCCGGGGCTGGAGCCTCCCCTGGGAATCCACACCGAGAGCCCCGCCATGAGCGGGCCTGGGCACGGCTCTCGGCGCCCGGTGTTGGGGTTGCAGCCTCTCCACGCCCTGCTGCATTGACGGGCAGCAAGGCTGTCCAGCCAAGGCCGAGGTCGCAGGGTCGGGGGGCAACCCTCCCCATGCCCACCCCTGTGGGAACATGTCCCCAGCCTGCTCACATCCCCAGCAGCGCTGCCTTCTGAGAGGTGGTCTTTGAGAGGGTCAAGTAGGGACAGAGGGGGACAGAAAGACAGACACAGGGAGGGAGAGCCCCAGGCAGGCGGCCTTTGCACACAGAGCCCGGAGCCAGCTGAGTGCAGACCAGGGCCTGGGCAGCTCCAGCCAATGGCGCCGGGGACTCTGGCCCCTGGGAGGCGTCTCGGCAGGAGCTCTCTGGGTGTCACCCAGCAGTCTGGTCACAGGCCCCGTTCCTCTGAGCTCCCCGCTCACCCCTGCCTTTCCCCAATTGCACATGCTCCGGTGGCACCTTCCTGTGGCCTCTGTGGCCCAGGTCGTGTGCTGTCTGCCCTGTGCTGGGTCAAGGCCAGCGTGGTGCAAAGTCCTAAGTGCCGGTTCTGTCCTAACCAGACCCTCAGCCCGTGAAACGCAGCCCTGTGCGTACTTGGCCCTCAGCCCTGCCCCTGCACGCCGGCGCCAGGAACACGAATGAGCCACTTCTGGGAGGCCCCTGTGGCCCCTTCTTGCAGGACGCCTGTCCCCGGGAGCTTACCAGTCAAAGGCTGCCCTCGTGGGGGCCCAGGGCTGGTGACGCAGGCTGGGGCGGAGCTGGGGGCAGGAGTCAGAGGAGGCTGGGGCCGGTGGACCCCCGAGAGCTCGGTCACAAGGTCGGCCTGCGTGGGGAAAGCCAGGCAGCAGTGCAGGGACATGAGAGAGGAAGAGCCCATGGCACATGTCACTCTTAGAAGGGGTGATAGGGACACTGGGGCTCTCAGAGCAGAGCTGGACACCCCATCAGCTCGGGTCCAGATCTCCTGGGATGAACAGGAGCAGCTGGGAGGGACAGGGACACAGCCTGAAGGTGCCTTCATGGGGGCGGGGACCCTCCCCACCGCCCCAGGTTCAGCCCGCTAGTCCCCATCCCCTGGCCAGCTTCCCAGGAAACGGCCACCCTCTCTGTGGGCTCGTGGGCCCCCTCGGCCAGCAGCGCTGTCCTGGGTGGCCACAAGCGCGAGTATGGGCGTCAGCTGCGTGGCACAGCAGTACTGAGGGGCTGCCAGGGCAGAGGGAGCAGCTCTCACCTGTGTAGGCTGTGACAGTGACCAGCAGAGCCAGGGCGGGCACCCTGTAGACGGCGGAGGAGTGACAGGTGGAAGCAGAAGGCGCAGGTGCCTTCCACGAGCGCGCGTGGGGCACGGAGGTGCGCAGGGCCGAGCGGCAGTGCTGGGCCATGAGGTTCTGCAGCAGGCGCAGGTTGCTCAGCTCCCAGGCCCAGCAGACGCGGGTCAGGGCGCAGCTGACCCGCATGCCCAGCACCTGGGCCACCAGCTTCAGCAGCATGCTGCACAGGGACGCCTCGGCCGTGAGGAGCTCCTACAGGGACACGGCGGGGTTGGCCGAGGGCCCGTCCAGGGTGGCCCCGTGCACCAGGAAGAGCAGGAAGAGCAGGGTCAGCAGCAGGTCGGGCCCGAAGCCCCCGACCCAGGGCCCGAGCTCCACCAGCACCCTCAGCTCCAGGCAGCAGGCCCCCAGCTGGGCTGCGCCCACTGCCTCCTGGGCGAAGCTGCCGTAGGCGCCCGTGGGGAGCAGGGTCTTGGACACCCTCCTGGCCGCCTCGCAGAGGGCCACAGTGGAGAAGAGGAAGGAGAGGGACATGTTCAGACCAGCCACGCGCCCGGCCCGGCAGAGGAGACTGGCCTGAGGGCCCTGGAGGAGGCTGGCTGGCCTCTCAGCCATAGAGAGACGTGGCAGGACAGTCCCCTGGGCCTCTGGGAATGCCACACCTGTGCCTCTCACCTCCAGCCTCCCCCACCGCAGGGCCAGGTGCAGAGTTAGGAGCACTCACATGGACCGCCCGGGGCCTGGTGTCCTCCCCGGGGCCGGGATGCCCCTGCCCACTCAGCCAACCCTGGGTGCTGGAGACCAGCCAGCCCCTTGAGTGCCCTGACTCACATCTGTGCTCCCAGAGCCAGGATGACACACCTGCTGCCTGTACCTGGGCCATGGCCCCACGTGGGCCAGGGTCCCCCAGTGCCCTGCCCCTGCTCTGTGGCCCTGCCTATGCTGGGGTCCCTCCATTCCCGGCTCCCTGCACCTGAGCTCTGTCCCCACCTAAGCGAGGGCCCCCAGCTCCCTACAGCTGGGCTGTTTCCATCCAGGTGAGGGCCCTAGGCTCTACCTGCCCTCTGGGTCACCTGCCCCAGCACCCTCCAGGAAGGCAGCTCCTTTCCTGGGACTGCCCTGCACACCGGGTCCTCATAGGAGCCCCAGCGCAAAAGTACCGAGTGCCGGCAGCCACGGGAGGACGAGAGCTGTGCTGGGAACCTCGCCAGCCCCGCCTGTCACAGGAGGATCTGGCCCCTCCCCAAACCCTCTGGGTCTCATCCGAACCAGGTCTGTCGCAGCTGCGGGAAGTGGCCTCCGGTGGCCGCGTGAACAGAGGCTGAGAAGCTCTGACACACGGTGCTGCCTCCTGGCCTCGCCCCGGGGGATCCGGAGATTTCCCCAGCCCAGGCCCACGACCCTCTCCGCCCAGCCCAGAGAAACGGCGGGAGCTCAGCCCTGGGCTGGCCAGCCAGGGTTGGGGCTGGCAGGGGGACTCTGTGGTTCGAATTTAGGCTTCAATTTTAATACTGGAACTTAATCTGCTGGTTTCCGCCCAGCAGGCCAAACTCCCGAGCAGGCGGGTCTCTCCTACAAGGAGAGCAATCGCGCTAAACGGTGTGGTTTGAGGGGAGCCAGCAAAGCCCCCTCCTGCCTTTATCACCTCCCTGAGAGCTGCCACACGCCACCATCCCGGCCTGAGTGCGTGTGCACTTCCAGAAGCTTCCAGAGTTGGGAAAAACAAACAGATGACATACAGAATATTCGGGGTCAAATGACACACGGCTTCCCAACAGCACCGTCAGCCTCCGTTTGGAGAATGTCGGCCACCCAGATTCTATGTCAGGCCCACCCCTCCGACCAGAGGCGGCCTGGCGCTGGGCAGTTCTCTGGGCCCCTCCTGGTCCTGGGCCCATCCTCAGTGGCCACCAGACCTTTCTGTTCATCGGTGGCTGCAGAGGCCACCACTTCCCGGGTGGCACCTGCCCCCGGCTAGAGGCCGCCATTCCCCCGGCTGCTCCCGAGGTGTTGGGCCGCCGAACCCTCGCCAGCCGCTCTCCCGCCGGGTGGAACAGTGTCTCTGAGCAGGTTAACACCCAGGTGCCCTCCCCGCAGGGGGACGGGGCTGTGTCCTCCCAAGTCCTGGACCTATACTCCTGTCGATGCAGCCGCAGAACGAGTCGCCTTCTCCTCCAGGTGCCTGTCCCTGGTGATTATCGGTGGCTCCGCTGGTGATGGCTGAGCCGGCTGCCCTGAGCCCTGGGGGTCCACACCTGGTCTCATGCGAGGGCGAGGCCGGGCCCGGCAGTGGGGCAGGCAGAGCATGTGAACCAAAGTCAGGGCTGGGCGGTTGGTTCCTGGGGTGTTGACAGCGTCTGAGCTTCGCCTCTGCCTCCCCTCGGTGTTCCTGGGGGGCTTTTGCCAAAGTCCGGCGCCCTCCGCCATGCTGGGAGCCGGGAAGGGGCAGGAAGGGGAGGGAATGTGTGCGCCTGCCCCCACCACAGACACGCCTGCCCAGGCTCTGCGTACCCCTCAGGGCCCGCGGGTGCTTGGAGAGCGCTCTTCTGCCGCTGCCGGCAGCCCACATGGCGGGAGACCCTGCGGAGACCCCGGGAGGGTCCCCTCTAGCCCTCCTGCTGTTCTGGTCTCCTGCCCGTGAAGGCAGCCCCAGCGGCACCGGTGGGGGCAGAGCTCAGGTCAGCTCACGCGCTGTGCCTCGCAGACGCTGCCGCTCCCTGTGCCTGTGTGCCCAGACGGAGCCTCAGAATCCTTCTTAACACAGGGCTCTTGGAAGCTACTACCACCTGGCCAGTTAACCTTCCCGTCTAGAGCCGCTTGCCATCGCGAGTCTGCACTGGCCGTGTGGGTGCCCCGCTCCTCAGTCCCCAGCGCTGGGTAAGACCAGGCCCAGGTCTGCCTGTGTCTCTGGGCCCTCAAATCTGGCCCAGCTCAGCTGCTCAGCCTGGCAGGAATCCCATGCGAGAGTAGGAGTGGTTGCATGGATTCCTCTGTACCTCGGGAGGTGACGATTGTGCAGGGCCAGGGACGGGGGGACTGTCAGCTCCGCTGCGCCCGACAAAACCGGGGAGGGGTGTTGGTGAGAGCAGGGAGGAGTTTCCAGAGGGGGCGCAGGGTCTGAGGACCAGGGCGTGTGCAAGAGCCCTGGGGCAGCACCAGACGGGGGTGGGGCCAGTTGCAGGGCTGGGACCCATTCAGAGGGAAGCTGGCCCGTGCCTGTTCCTGGGGACGTGGAGGGTCACTCGGCCAGCGGTGGGGCAGGGTGGAGGGAGGAGAGGGGCATCTCCTCCACGCGGCGTTTACCCCACCCCCGCCCACTGGGCACTGCTGATCACCCGCCCCACTCGCTGCAGACAAGGGGCTCAGGGAGAGTCGCTCTCGGCAGGGTGGCAGAGGGCTTGGGCACCTGAGGAGGGGACACAGGCAGGCGACCCCCATAAAGAGGGCTTCCAGGCAGAGAGCAGCCTGGAGGGTGGGTGGAGGCAGCCCCTTGTGGGCACATGGTGCCAGGCCCAGTCCATAGGTGGGCGGGTACCCCGGGCAGCAGGGGGGTCTGGTCGAGTTTTCCCTCAGTGCTGCGGGCGGTGGGCAGGTGGGGGCAGGGAGCAGGGGGGTGGGCCGGGCGGCCAGTGCCAGGTGCCTGTGCCATGGTGGGCGGGTCCAGGACCGGCCATGGAAGGACTCAGACTCAGCCTGGCCATGGTGTTTCTGGACTTTGCTCCCTGATGGTCGTCAAAGCCCTGGAAAGATCTGGCCCAGCCAAGGGGCAGGGGCTCTGGGGACAGAGGATGGGACGAGAGGGAGGACCCCAGGGCTGCTGCACTCCTGCCCCTCCCCCAACGCACCCTAGCTGCCTGAGCTGGTTCTGTCGATGTCCCCCTCCACGAAGCCACTGGCGGCCCCGGGACTCAGAGGCAGGATGTCTCAGCTAGCCCAGTGGCCCTGGGGCAGGCACCCACTGCCTGGGACCTGGCTGAGGGGGCAGTGGAGGACTGCAGAGCCCCTGAGTCTCAGGCCAAGATGCGACCAAGATGTTTGCCACTCCACAGGCAGGTTCCCAGCAGACCACAAGCAGGACCACAAGTCATATGACTTTCACGTGACTTGCAGGCCCAGACCAAAACGAGAACGTGAGGCCTTTCCAAGATCAAGAAGCTCAGGACAGCAAGGAATTAAAGCAATGAGGGGCCCCCTGAGTCTGGGCCCCCCTGAGCCTGGGCCCCCCTGAGCCTGGATCCCCCTGAGCCTAGATCCTCCTAAGCCTGGATCCTCCTGAGCCTGGATCCCCCTGAGCCTGGATGCCCCTGAGCCTGGGTCCTCCTCAACTTGGGCCTTTCTTAACCTGGGTCCTGTGCAATGTTTCAGCCTCGTCCGGTGAGGCTGGCCCTGCTAGAACCCGGCTGCCGTCTGCTCCCATCTGCAGAAGGGAGGACAGGGCAGGGGTGGAGCCCAGGAACACAGCGTGCGGTGGCAGAGCTGGGGTTTGAGCCCAGGCCCCCCTCCAGGCAGCACCCACAGGAGTCCTCTGGAAAGCTCCGTCATTCCAGCTTGAGCTTGGAGGCCTGGACTTCCCCACATCTGCGTGGGCAGGCGCCCGGCCCCTGCTTCTGCCAGACGCGGCTCTGGCTTTTCCCTGAAGGAAGGACCAGAGTGCTGTCTGCCTGCACAGACCCGGCCCCTCCTCCACTCCACTGTCTCCCGTCTGCCTGATCCCTGCCCTCCCCCAGCCTAGCCGCGCAGCCCTACACAGGCTTGCGCCTGTCCCAGCCTTGCTTAGGCCCTAGGAGATGGGGCGTGGGCCTCCAGCGCAGCCCTGGGAGAGCTGCTGACGGCCCCACCGCTCTCCAGATGGACTGGGAGTGGTGACAGGGCCCAAAGAGGCCCCCAAGTCAAGAGCCCCAGAGAGTCCTCTGGGAGACATCCCCTGCCCTCCGAGCCACGTGCCCACACCTGCCTCCTGCCACTTGAGTGCGGGTGACACAGAGGGCCCTGTCAAGACCAGCTCATCTGGGGCTTCATTCCTGCTCCTGGGGGAGGCAGCGCTCAGCCCCAACCACCCTGCAGGAACCCACTTGCCCAGCTGTGCCGAGTCCGGGGTGGCGGGTATGTGGCCTGGCCCAGGTCCCTGGGATCGGCCTTTCTCAGGCCTCAGTCCTCTTGCCCTCACCTCTATCCCTGTCCCCGGGTCATCCATGCCTGGGTCATCCTGCCCTGGGCTGTTAGAGAGGCCCCAGCCCACAGCCAGTTCAGGGCCCGTCTGTGGCTTGTTGCTGCCCCCAGCGTCCCCCGAGAGGAGGCACCTCCGGAGACCCCAGCCCTGGCCCACGGCGCCCACGGCGCCCACGGTGTGCCTCCTACGAGAGGGTCACGAACAGGGAGTCCTGGCTCTTGTGGGCCTTGGCGCTGGGGGTTGTGCCCAGGGCCGACGCCTCCTGAAACTCCTTGGCCATGTAGTAGTAGCAGATAGCATCCAGGCAGCAGTTGGCGTCTGAGAGCTTGCTGGTGAGGAAGAGTGCGTGGCTGAGAGCGTGGCGGACGGCGCAGGCCTGCGAGCCCAGGGCCACGTGCACCGTCAGCGCCACGTGCAGAGGCAGGAAGCAGACCACGAACACGACCAGGTTGGCCCAGACCATGCGGGCAGCCTTGCGGGTGGCCTCTGCCTGCCCCGCGTCGGTGGCCGGCCTCTGGGCCAGGGCGGTCACCACCTGCAGGGAGCAGAAGACCAGCACGGCCAGCGGCAGGTAGAAGCCCATGAGCGAGAACGCCGTGGTCTTGACGGTGTGCCGGGAGTGGGTGGAGAAGCAGAAGCCGCCCTCCTGCATCCCCAGCACCCAGCGAGCCACCAGGGAGCTGATGACCAGGACCCAGAGGACGGCGCACACGGCCGCCGCCTGCCGCGGGGAGCGGAAGCTGCGGGCCCGCAGCGGGTGCCGCACAGCCAGGTAGCGGTCCAGGGCGATGGCCACGACCAGGCTGATGCTCATGTACCTGTTGGTCAGGTAGACGCCCTGGGAGAGCTGGCACAGCGGCGTGTCGACGGAGGTGTGTCTGAGCGAGTGCAGCACGAAGGGCAGGGCGCAGAGCAGGCATAGGTCGGCCACCGCCAGGTTGGTCATGTAGACGCGGGTCTCCGTCCACCGCTGCATGCGGCGGCAGAACACCCAGAGCGCCAGGCCGTTGAGCAGCAGGCCGAGCACCAGCAGCGTGCCCAGGTAGGCGTAGAAGAGGTACCTGAGCGGGGGGGGCCATTCGGGGGTGCCGCAGGTGTCATTCATGGTCCCGGGGCTGCGGCGCAAGCAGAAGGGGGCCGGGGTCAGCAGAGGCAGGCCCCGCCCACTCTGGCCAGGGTGTGGGGGAGGGGCGCCCCAGCCCACACCCACCTGAAACGCCCCTTCCCAAAGAAATCACGGAAACCGTTAAGAACTCCAAGTCAGACTCGAGGGCCGACACCTGCCCACTGGACGGATAGGGAAACTGAGGCCTTCAGAGAGACCTGGCAGGCCCAGAGCTGCAATAGTGAGCCCGTCCAGGGCTGGACACAGACCCCTTGCGTCTCCAGAGCCTCCTCTGCCTCTTACTGGGCAGAGAGGAGGCAGAAGGTGCTGAGAGCCCACTCCGGTCCCCAGCTGAGGGAGCCCTGCCCTCCCGCACTCACGTCCTGGGCCGCGGCCCAGAGGCCGTCAGCCGCCTGGCAGGGGGAGCTCCGCGGGGCTCCTGCCAGCCTAAGGGTGCGATGGCCTAGCTCCGGGACAAAGCCAGGGTGGCCAGCTGTCCCTACACCCCCCGGCCCTGGCCGCAGGAGTTTCCTTCATCTGGCCCAGGACCCCTCCCCGGCGGGCAGGGCTGCAGCAGAGGCCCAGGCCGGCAGAGGAGCTCTGGTCTCCCTCCCGTGACCGTGACCGTGTGAACGCCCCACCCAGCCTGTGCTCTGGAGGCCCTGCCAAGACCGGCCTGAGGGGCCAGCCCAAGCCCACGTCTGGGGCCACAGTGTCCACCCCTGGAGCAACCCGGGGTCACAGCTGGGGCCCCGGCCCTTACCACACTGCTCAGGGCTGTCAGGGGCACCTGCAAGGCCACCCTTCTGCTGGCCACGTGGCCTCTTGCTGCCCTGCACATGCTCCGTGGCATGGCCCAGGAGGGCCAGACCAGCCCAGGGTGGACTTGGGCAGGTGTGTGAGGTCCGGGGCACGGAGTGGATTCACCTGACTCAGCCTCTCTGAGCTGGGGAAACCTTGGCCCCCCGTCGTAAGGGGTGCTGGTGTCACACGCATGGTGTGGCGTGAGATTGCAGGGCCAACAGGTGCCCAGAGCCTGGGACATGCCAGCCATGGGCTCCACCCCCTTGGTGCCAGGAAGGACCTGGCAGAGTGGGACAGGGGTGGGGGTGGCCTCCCCCCAGGGCTGGGCAGGGTCATGGTCCCTGCAGGGGCTTCCTGCTGGCCCTTTTAGGCATGTGGAAGGCAGGGGAGACTCAGTCCACAGGGGTGGCCTCCTCCCTCTGCCTCCTCCCTCTGCCTTTGGGACAACAGAGGCTCCCCCACAGGGGAGGAAGAATACCCCAGCCTTGTGACTAACCATTAGTGCTGGGCAGGGGCGGGGGCCCATTTCCTGCACGGGGCCTCCAGGGACCTCCAGGCCCACTGTCCACTAGGGAGGCAGATGTCCGCCAGAAAGAGCAGTGGCCCACCCCTTCCACGCGCTCTTTAGATGCCACATTCCTGAGTGAAATGGTGCAGCTGCCAGGGGTGAGCTTTCCCCGCGCCCCTGCGCCCCGTGGAGAGACCACGCATGGCATTTCTGTGCCCCTGTGGCTGTCTCCTTACTCCGGAAGGGCTTTGCTTGCTTTCTCTCTCTCCAATTCACAAGCAACACCCCACCCTGGTCCTGAGCGCCCACGGAGGGACCCTGAGCCAAGCCAGGCTCCGAGCACCCACCATGAAGCCCCCGGAACCAAGGCCAGGGTGGTCCCTTCCTGTGTGTCCTGTGCTCCCTGCGGAGCCCACCCAGAGTGCTGGCCCCCGGAGCCCACTGCTCGGGAGCCGGCAGCACCTCGGGCACCTGGACCTGGCAGGGCCGGGGCTGTTCCCTGCAAGCCACAATCCCACCCTGCCCACTGCGGTCCACCCGCCTGAAAGTCCAGGGCCGGCCCCTCACTACTCTCACCCCCCAGGCTGGCTGGGGAGGGGCACAGCCCGGGCTGGGGGGTGAGGGCTGCCAGCCCGGGGGGGCCCCTCCTGGCTCCCCAGCCGCCCAGGGCCCCACCCGCAGGGCAGATGAGCTCAGTGGGGCTG
Organism: Lepilemur ruficaudatus; assembly: GCA_963574885.1. Classification (NCBI taxonomy): domain Eukaryota; kingdom Metazoa; phylum Chordata; class Mammalia; order Primates; family Lepilemuridae; genus Lepilemur; species Lepilemur ruficaudatus. The sequence continues at coordinate 38,001 of CAUYRT010105344.1, read as the reverse complement.
GAGCCCCCCTCTCCACCGCACCCGCACCCCAGCCCCGCCTTCCCTGGGTCACACAGACCCAGGGTCGTGACTCTTAGGTTAGCCTCAGTGTGGCCCAATATTTTGTGGGGAAATGTTTAAAAACTCTAACTGCAGTATTTAAAATTTCCTGGTTCTAATGGAACAAACGCCGGCCTCCTAGGGAGGAGAGCAGGGGCTGCGCAGGAGTTTCAAGGTGACAGGTGGCTCGCAAGGGACGCCCTGCCCACGGCCCGGGCCTGTCATCGGGGTGCCTCCCGGAAAGTTCAGAAGTCGAGTCCCAGGGTCCAGCCTGGGTGGTGTGGGGTCCCTGGAAACCACCCCAGCCAGCAAATGTCCCGCCTGCCCTGCCCAGCACAGGGATCTGTGTCCAGGACACGGGCCCAGCGGGCCGCCTGCCTCAGACCCTTGGCCGGTCCCTCCATAGACAACCTGGGCTGTCAGCCGGTGGTCCTGGGCTGCTGGAATGGGCCTGCCACATCCTGCCCAGGGGGCTGTCACCGGAGAGGAGGCACAGCACGGCTGCTTCCTCCTCTGACGGCAAGATGGGCTGCGGCTTCTGCACACGGCAGGCAGCAAATGTCCCCCAATCTGTGCCATCGTGACAGATATCTGCCACTCAGGTGGGAGGCCCCCACTGTCCTTGCTGTCTGGACGGGGACCCCCACACTGCCCAGTGCTCCGCAGCCTGGCGCTAGCCTGGGGACCCCGTCCACTGGCTGAGACGTGGAGGCCGGGAGTGGGCTGTAGAGCAGTGGCCAGGCCCCGCGGAGGCCTCAGACCTGAGAACAGACTCAAACAGTGGCTGCCCAGGTTTTCAAAGCCCATGACATGGAGCTTGACGCCCCCCATGTAGGACACCCCCATCCCCAGTCTCAACCCCACACTGCGCTCCCACAGCAAATCCACGAGCAGAATCCAAGACCCCCACACCCTCACCCCACCCTGAGACCCCCAAACCCTCGCCCCATTCTGAGACTCCCACACCTTTGCACAAACCTTACCCCATTCTGGGACCCCCCAAACCCTCACCCCACCCTGAGACCCCTACACCTTTGCACAAACCTCACCCCACTCTGAGACCCCCACACATGTTTGCCTGTTCGGCCCCCTGGCCCCGGGGTGCTCACCTGCGGCTGCCTTGGCCCCTGGGCAGCACGGTGGACACCTGTGTCAGGCTCCCCGACAAGCGCAGGGGAAACTGTGCCGGGGACTCGGCCCCTCCTCACAGCGGGGGCTGCTGGAAGGAGTGATGACGCCAGATGGGGGACGGGGCTCCCCACTGCCTGCACCAGGCCCAGCTCGGGTCTGTGGGGGTGAGGGGATTTTTGGGAAGGAAGTGGGGTGCTGGTCGTCACCCTGACACTTGCAGAGAGCCAGTACCCCCGTCTGGCCAGGCGTGGTCTGGGGGCCGTGGAGAGGCAGCGGAGCCAGAGGGCTCCAGCCCTGGGGAGGCTTCCTCTTTCCCAGACACCGCGTTTTTGCCCTGTCATTTCTGGAAGGCACGGCCTTCCCAGGGTTGCGCCCGCCCGCGGTGGCTGCGGTCAGCCCCCGCCCCCGCCCCCATGGGAGGCCGCATGCCTGGCTCCCTGGCAGGAAGCAGCAGTCGCTTTGCGGGTTCGCACAGACACGCACCGCGCCCCCGCGGGCACACGCACGCCGGCGGGCGAACCCACTGCCACGAATGCCCAGAAGGATGCCCAGACACACTCAGCCGGCCGGTGCAGGGAGGTGCGGCCGACTCCTTGCCCCTCTCTGGTTAGCGGACCCTTCTTCCTCCCCCGCCACCTGCCCCTCCTCAACTGCCTCCCAGAGCCTTTTCAGACTACCCCTGTCCCTTCTAGAATATTCTCCCCCCACTCCTTGGGTCTGGGCAGGCACCTTTGCTCTGTCCACCCAGGCTGCCCCCTGGGTGCAGACCCCCCACCCCTCCCTCTTATCTGCGGTGGAGTCTCCCAGGGAAGAGGTGTGGCTGGCGGAGCTTTGAACCCAGCACCCAGACCCCCGACCTCAGACCAGGCACCTGCAGAGGCCGCTGGCCTGGCCTCCGCCTTCTCCCTCCCTGGCTGTCCGCCCGGCCCAGCTCATCTGGCTGGCTGTCCCTTAGGCCCAGCGATCCACCAGAAGCAATGATGCCGGGGGCCGGAGGGGTCCTCCTCCCTGCTCGGGGGCTCAGACGGTTTCCGTTCAGCCCGTCTCTACCCCCACTCCAGACCCTCTGGGGTCAGCGGAAGGCGCTGCCGACGGGCTCAGCACACACGCACCGTCACACGTGGACCCCGACCGCAGGGCAGGGCCGTCTCCCCAGGTGCGTTTCTTTCACCTCTGGCCGGGCCGGCAGCAGCACAGCTGGACGGCACCCCGGGGCAGGAGTGCGGCGGCCCTGCAGAACCCCTGCCCAAGCCCCCCCGAAAACACTGTCACCCTTGAACGGGGCGCTGCCCCCACCAACTCCTCCCCAGCAGAGGCCTGGAGGGCAGCCGTCCCCATCAGTCCGGCCCCCTGATGTGGAAGAAGCACCTTAGGGCAGGGGCCAGGGACTCAGGGGGTTCTGGAAGACGCTGAGCACATGGAGACCCCGCTGTCTCTGCCAGGGGATGAGGGGCGGCTCTCTCTGCCCACCCCCACCTCCTCCGGCCCCTCAGGCCCTCCCACCCCTAGAGCGGTGCCGGGGGTGGGGGTGGGGGAGTGGGGGTGGGGCGGGGGGGTGGCCACAGAACGCTCCCCTCCCCCACCACAGCCACACCCTCAACCCACTTTCCAGCACCTCGCCCCGTTTGATTTTTATCACGGAACTGCTCACTGACTAAAATAGCTCTTTGCCTGCAAATGAGGACAGTGGAAGGGAAACAGAAAAAAAAATTTTAAGGAGAGAAAAAAAAATAACTGTCTGCATATTAAGTAGGGGCTCGTAGGGCACCCCCTGCCCCTGCCCCCGCAGCGGGAGCCTGGCCCAGAGCACCAGAGCAGACCCCACAAAGGGTGTGGACGCCGCCGGGCACCTCAGCCAGGGAACACAGCAGGCGCCCAATAAACATCAGTGGCCTGGCTAAGGCTGGCCTGGGGCGGGATGGCGCTGGGGCCTGCCCGGGTCCCTCCACTGCCCTTCGGTCCCTGGGGGTCCAAGAGGCCTGGGCGCTGCTGGGCAGGTCTCAGTTTCCAGGCCGGGCCCAGCCTCTGCCCACTAGGCAGCCTCGGCAGCACAGCAGGGCCCCGTCCTGCCCTTCCCCCGGTGCTGGGGCCGTCCCTGCAGACTGATCTAGGTAGACGAACCCCCTGAGGGAAGAGCACCAGGGGGCCGGCCGGGTCACCCCAAAGGAGGCTGGCTAAGACGCTGACACCTTGGGACTTTTTGCACCAGTTTAGATGTATTAGATCATCGCATTACTGTTTTGTCTGATGACTGTTTTTTGGTGCCCCCTTACGTGCTGTGCCCAAGGCCAGAGACTCACTTGGCCCCCAGGAGTGGGGGGGGGCAGCCCTGGCAGGTCCTCTGCACCCCGGGTGCTGCCCAGCCAAGAGCGGTGCAGCAAGGACACGAGGACAGGAATCCGCCTCCCCGTCACCCCAGCACTTTCTGTTCCCCTCGTCACAGAACCAGGGAACGCACGTCTTGCTGGGAAACACCGGCCCCTAAAGCCACAGGGGAGCCACTCCTGCCTCTGCTGTCACTGTCACTGTGCTGGGTGGGGCAGTGCGGCCGCATGGTGCCAGAGACAGGGAGGCTACAAGGTGGGTGTGGGGGAGGGGACACCATGAGGGGCAAGTGTGGGTTTCTCTGCACCCCTGCACCCCTTCCTGGGGCTGCCTCTCCCCCATCGCCTGCTCCGGCTCTTTCCAACCTCCCGCAGCCTCCTCCGCCACGGCCACGGCCATGGCCACGGCCATGTCACCTTCTCGCTCCCTCCCGGGCTCTGGTCCCTCCCTGGAGCTCTATGGAGCCCGAAGCCCTGGGCTCGGCCCTCCAAGCCCCAGGAGAAGCCACATCCCACCTCTGTGGAGTCCAGTGAGCAAAGACATAGCCAGGGACAGAGGTGCCAAGGCGGCAGCTGGACACTTTGGGGCCTCATTTGGGCCCCACCAGCAAGAGCCACCTGGGAAGTTTGTGCAGCTGGGTCCATGGGTCGCAGAATTAGCTCTGTGTCTGTAGCCTGACGGGCTGTGGCCGGACCTCACAGCTCTCTGTCTGCCAGAAACACATCCCCAAGTGTCAGAAGCTCCTGGAAGGCTCCCGGTGGGACGGGAGGTGCTGATGAGGCAGGCGTGGCCGGGGTGATCCTGTCCAGGGTGATGAAGACATGGTTCTCTGTCCCAGGCTGCCTACTTCTGTATTTGAAATTTTCCGTAAAGAAAAGCTTATACAATAGAGACCTCAGCGTGTGGCTGTGGAAGGGTCTGAGGACAGCAAAGTCCATCCCGGGTGTGGGAGGACAAGGACACCGGGCCTGGCTGCAGGAGACCAGCAGTTTCGGCCTGGGGACCCCTCAGCCCCTGTGGGGCCCTGCCCCAGGTGGCCTAGAAGGGACATCCCATGTGACCAGACTCAACTTCCTGCCCAAAGTCGGCCCCGGGCACCCCAGCTTCCACAGTCATGGCAGCCAGAGGCCACGGGGCCACAGGGAGTGGCTGGGTTTGGGGTGGCAGGGAGGCCAGGGTGGAGGAGGGGCGTGGGCCCTGGTGGGCAGCAGCCAGTGTTGCCACCTGGAAGAGCCCGGGGGGCAGGTGAGGGGCAGAGTCCAGAACCCCAGCTCCCAGTGACCCTCCTGCCCCTGCCCAGGACCCTCCTACCGGAGCTCCTCAGCCCCGCTCCCTTGCAGAAACTGCTGGGGACATCTTCGGCCCCGCCCCACAGGGCCATCTCTCTCACCTGACACCAACCCCCGTGGGGTGCCTCTGTGCTGATCTGGCTGGAGACCCTGCAGTGCCCCTGGGGGCCCAGCTTCCCGGCCCCTGGGACCCCCGGGCCATGCTAGGGCTGCTCGGGAGGGAGGGAAGCAAAGGAGCTTCCGGACACAGCCAAGGCCAAGGGAAGCGCTGCTGGCGCCTGGCAGACTCGCGCCCCTCCCAGGCCCCCGCTGCTCCATCCGCACCCCTCCCCAGCCCAGCACACAGGGGCAGGGGCAGTGCGCCCCAAGGGGTCGTGAGGGGTCACCAGGGGGTCTGCGGGGCCACGTGGGGCACCCCGAGGCATCCTGTGCCTACTCTGTCCTCCGGGGCCCACACCCCAACAGGCGCCCAGGTCGCTGCCTGCTTTGCTGGGCTCTGCCCTGGACCCCCAGGGGCGATCTCCCTCCCCCCGGGGTCCCTTCATTCAGCGCAGGGCGAGAGGGGCTCCCTCAGGCTGGGAGAGGATGCTCCTGACCTGGACCTCAAGCCCCAGCCACCCCGTGGCCCGTTCACCCCCACAGCTCCCACTCTTGTCCCTGGGAACCGTCTGGCAGCCAGGCGGCCCATGTCACCCCCCTCAACTTTCCTGCCTGTCCCCTTCCTCCCCCAGGCCACTCTGGGACCTGCCTTCCTAGAGTGCCAGTGGCCAGCCGGCTCCTCCCTCCCTGGCCCTGCCTGGAGCCCTCCCCGCAGCGCCTCCCGGCCGAGCGCCCCTCCCCTGCTCAGGGACCTGCAGAGGCTCCCCTGCCGAACTGAGGTTGTCTGACAGAAGCTCGGAGGTCCTGCTCTCTGGGGGACCCCGGGCTGGGGGCTGGTATGGAGAGAGGGCAGCCCAAGGGAGCGGTGCGTGTTGCTCATAACTGCTTTCAGCTGAACCCCAAAGCCCAGCTGTGGCATTCCGGGCAGGACATCTCCCCCTGAAAGGAGCGTGTCTCCCACCCCGTGAGGGACTGTCCCCACCTCCCCTGCCAGGGCAGCAGGCCTCCAGCTCAGCTGGTTTGCCACAGTCTAGGGTGGGCTCAGGAAGTGGCAGGTCTAACCAGCACCCAGGAGACACTGAGGCAGGTGTCCTTAAGGCCCCCTGAGAAACACTGCACTCAGAGTCCTCACGTCCCTGTCCCGCCCCAGGACCAGCAGCCTTCGGAGACACTCCCCTCCCAGAGGCTGGGCACGATGGCACCGATGGAAATGCATCTACATGGCTCACGGAGGGAAGCGAGTGGCCCATTACAAATAATTTGCACAACGCAATTTGCACAACGCAATTGAAAGTGCCCGCAACACCATCTCTCTGCCACATGGGGAAAACCCAGGATACTGGCGGCTGCGCGTTGGAGATCTTACTCACCGGTGTCTGAGGGGGTGCCGCCCCCGCTGAGGCAGCGTCTAGCCAAATTAGCTCTTTCACCCAGGGACGCCACTCCCGGAGGGCACTCCCCGCCGGACGAACGCAGCGTGGAGAGCACACGCAGAGGCCGCTCGCTGTCCTGCCCGGGGGGCCTGCACCCGACCCGCGCGCCACGGGGCCCTGCCGGAGCGAAGGACGCTCACAGCACAGGAAACTGGGTGTCATGAGAAGGATGGAGAAATACCGCTGTACGGTACTGCGTGGTCATCTCCAGGGTATAACCCTAAGTGAGAAAAGCGCGTTTGTGTAAAGTTCACCCACATTTTTTAAAATGAAGCCATCAGCTTGTATTTTTTACAAATGGAAAAATAAACTACAGAGCTTTGTTTTAAATTAAATTGTCACCTGTAGGGGACAGGTGGAATGGGGCAAAGGGACAGGGATGGAGGGATATACCTTGGCTTGTGGATTTGGCTTTGGGACCATGCAGGTATTTGTACAATTACCTAGTTGAATTAAATTAAATTTTAAGAGGAATTTTTAAAATTGAAAGCAAAATGACATCTAATGGACTCGCACTATCAGTTGATACTATAACCAAACTCTTCCAAGTGGTTTTAAAATCTAGTCATCTGGCTGTACGTCTGTATAGCCTGAGTACAAAAAGAACAACAAAGAAAGGTTTTATTTTCAGGAATCATTTTCCAAGTGATTTTATGATTGATTGATTCCAAATGATTGTCTGTACATCTGTATAACCCAAGATCTTTAAAAGTACATAAAAAAAAGCTATTTTCAGTAATCATACTGTTGATGGTAGTGTTGGTACTGCTAATTTGAGAATACTGTGTGTCATAGGATAAAATAAATGGGTAGTTATGTTGGGTATTTCTGAGACTTTTAGTGTGGGATCAAGGAGACGCAGATGTAATATCAGTAACTAAAAACTAGTGGGGTGCGTTGGCACACTCCTGTCATCCCAGCGCTCTGGAGGCTGGTCAGGAGGATTGCTTGAGCCCAGGAGTCCAAGACCAGCCTGGGCAATGGTTGAGACTCTGTCTCCACACACACACACACACACAATTAGCCAAGCACAGTGGCTCCTGCCTGTAGTCCCAGATACTCGGGAGGCTGAGGCAGGAGGATCGCTTGAGCCCAGGAGTCTGAGGTTCCAGTGAGCTGTGATCCGGCCACTACACTCTAGCCAGTCCAGGCAACACAGAGAGACCCTGTCTCAAAAAATAAAAAAAGTAAAAAAGTAAAAACTACGTAGATCTGAATCCGAATAGAAAGCATCAGTTTGTACTCATAATGTGTCTTATCTTAAAAAGATACTTCTTAGTTCTGTCTACGGACAAGGCCTAAAAACAACTAGCCCAGTAGCAGCGAGCACCTTAACATCCAGACTGTGGTCTCTAAATGCGGTTTCTGTTGAGAGGAACAGGTGCCCCTTAGAGAGTGGGACGCTGTCAAGCCTGGGTGAGAAAACGTGCTTGACGGCCCTGGGGTGTCTTCTCGCGCCAGAGAACAGAGCAGCCGCGTCAAAGGGACCCGGCACCGAACCGCACAGGCTGCACCGGACAAAGGTGGGGTGATTGGAGAATCAGTAAGGACGATGATTTCAATGAATAGGAACACTTAAAATTTTAACTTCATAAATTTGTAATTACGCTTTAAAAATTCATGAGTCACTTTTGAAAGATGCTAGTGAAACAGCTCGTTATTTTAAAACCTGGCGAACAAAGGGAGAGAACCAAGCACTTATCCTGCCTGCCCTGCAAACTGCGCCCCACATGACCACACAGGTAAGGAAGAGAAGCTTCTCTTTACAATGCATTTCAGCTAATAAACCGAATGAAGAGAGAATCAGAATATCACTGCCTCGTAAATCCTTTGAATTAATGAAACTAGCGCTAGTATCCTCATCTATTATATTAGGTCACTAAATATGAAACGTCCAGTTTCGAATCAAAAGTTTATTTTATTATATCTGAAACAAGAAGCAGTACAGTTAATCAAAGCATGCGCCTAACCTGTCGACACAGACTTGCCATCTTAACGGTAGCTTGTTTATGCCAGCGGTGAGGAAGCCTGGAGAGCGAGCGGTGATGAAATCGTGAAAGGCGTTTTCCACAGCTTGTTGAGAATCGAATATTTTGTCTTGCAAGAAGTGGTCCAAAGCCTGGAAGAAGTGGTAGTCGGTTGGCGCGAGGTCTGGTGAATACGGCGGATGACAGAGAGTTTCCAAGTCCAGCCTCTGTAGTTTGAGCAGTGTTTTTTTTTGCATCATGTGGTCTTGTAAGAGGATTGGCCTGTCTCTGTTGACCAATCTCAGCTGCTTAATCACAAGCGTCCTCATCATTTCGTCCAATTGGTTGTAGCAGACACCTGCTGTAATCGACCGACCAGGTTTCATGAAGCTGTAGCGGATAATACCAGCGCTGACCACCAGACAGACACCATTGCTTTCTTTGACGAATATTTGGTTTTGGACTGTGTTTTGGCACTTCACCTTTATCCAACCATTGTGCCGAATGCTTGCGATTGTCAAAAAGAATCCATTTTTCATCACACGTGACAATATGGTGTAGAAATGGCTCAACTTTATGTCGTGGCAGCAAAGAAAGGCAAGCTTCGAGACGATTTCTCTTCTGACGCTTGTTTAATTCATGCGGAACCATCTATCCAGCTTCTTTACCTTGCTGATTTGTTCCACATGGTTCCATATTGTTGGAATCGTAACGCCAAACCTTGCTGCTAGTTCACATGCAGGTTGAGATGGATTTGCTTCCCCTGCAGCTTCCAGCTCATCATTATCCACCTCGGTCTCGGGCCGCCCATGCGGCTCATTTTCAAGATTGAAATCACCAGAACTTCTCAAACCATCAACGTTCCGTGCGTTCATTAGCCGCATCCTTCCCAAACACTTCGGTGACAGTTCAAACCGCACTGCATTGGTTCCATGACGGAACTCACGTTCGAAAATAACACAAATTTTTGACTTATCCATGGTTTCACAAAAACTGCTTTAAAAAATGTGAAAGATAATCACAAACCAAGATGTGTGTTTGAAAGACTGAGCATGTACCTTCAGAATAGGGAAAAAAGAAACCGAGACGTGTCAAAGTGAGATGTCAGAGATACCAACCGTCAAACTCGGCGCTTAAGGAAATCGGACATTTCATACTTAATGACCTAATATTGGTCATGCCTTGTCTGTTATCCGTCACTACACAAAAAAGTCACCTCTAAAATGAGCGGTTTAAAACAAGGAAGCGGTTTAAAACAAGGAAGCGTTTGACTCCCAGTCTCTGTGGTCAGGCATCTGGGCCCAGCTAAGCCTGGCCTTGGTCCTCGGCGATCAAGGTGCTCGCGGCTGCTGAGCTCTGACTCGAGGCCCCAACGCGTGGCTGCGGGGGACTGTGTTCCGGTGGGCAGCAGCGTGGCGGCTCCTGTCCTGGGCCACCTGTGCCTGTTCTCAGGGCAGCTGACAGACACAGCCCTGGCTTCCCTCAGAGCGCGTGGAAGCCAACACACCCAAGGCAGGAGGCCCTGCTCTCAGCAGGGAGCGCCCTCCCAGGGAGGGAGTTCCATGAACGCCAGGAGGCAGGGAGCACAGGGCCTCGTGGAGGCTGCCTGCCACGTCAGTTGTCGGTGGCTCCTCGCCCAGCAGAGCGAATGTCCAGCCCCTCCTCGCTCCGGCGGCACAGGGACCACTGGACGCCCCCCCTGGGAAGAATCACACCAGAGCCTGGCAAAGAGCCTGGGGCCGACCACCCAGGACCGGGGGATGGCAGGCAGGGGGATACACGGAATAGCACTGAGGAGTGCGGGCAGCAGAGCCCGGTCTGCAGGAACCTGCACCAGGAGCCCGGGGCGAGTGGAGACAGGGGCCGTGCAGGCTGGACACGGACCCGTCGGGTGGCGGCTGTGGCTGTGGCCGGTCAGGGCACTGAGCCAAGTCACAGTCACACCTCTGTTCACCGACCGCAGGATGCGGCAGCGCCGGCGAGGGGCAAAAAAGGGAAAGGTGCCAGCTCCTCGGTGTCCCCTTCTCCCCATGGGGACGGCACCAGGCAGGCAGCGGGACCGTCTGTCTCATGTCCAAGGACTCCTGCCTTTTTACGGACCTGGGGGTGGTGGTGGAGGAGGGGGAGGGAAAGGCCTCAGCCCTGGCCCTCGAGGAGGCCTCCAGGTGGCCGTGCCTGGTGGGGAGGGGCAGAGCAGGGCTGGGCCACCTCCTGAAAGGCCACACACGGGACCTGGGCCTCATGCCAGATTCCGTGGATCCCAACTCAGTCAAATCAGTTACTGTTTTTTAATGTGTGAGATGGGGGTTGTGCCTCCCCCCCGCAGAGCCCACCCTGAGTAAGGGCTGCTTCCTCTTCTTCAGAAACACGACAGGGCAGCGCGAAGACCAACTGTGTCTGCTGAAATGAACGCAGTGCTCGTTCCGGCGAGGCGCGCTGAGGGCTATTGCGGTCAGGCGCTTTCAAAGTCCTTATCTTTTATTCATAGCGAGCTCGTTGCGGATAAAATGACACAATGTCTGGCCTTTGTTTCCAGACATGCTGGGCTGGTAGGTGGCGGGAAGCGTGGTGAGGCCGCATCGGTTCAACCTGACCGTCACCAGAGGCGGAGTGAAGGCCACGCGGGCGCGTTTTGCTTCCGCCTGTTTCTGTGTGTTGGACAATTGCTAAAATGAAAGCTCAGAACACCCCAGTACCCCCCACAGAAAGCGTGGGAGTGCGCCGTGACTCTTCCTGTAACTCCCCAGCAGTGCAGGAGAAGATGGGTCTCTGCAGTGGCCCTGAAACGAGTGACCCCTGAGTCTCAGCGGCAGGGCGGCAGATGGGGAAGGGCCATGGGGCCTCAGTGAGCCTGGGAGAGGACTCAACAGCAGGGGCTCTGCGCCGTCTACGCAGGAGGGCAGGGTCAGGCCCAATGGAGCCGGGGGTGACTGCACTCGGGCTTGCCAGGGTGGGGTGGCAGGTGCAAAACAGCTTCTGCTCAGCTATACATGTGCATGTGCACACACAAGCATGCACACACACGTATGTACACATGCACACACGTGTTTGCATGCACACAGTGCATGCATGTACATGTACACATAGGTCTATACGCATGCACACATGCATACACATGCATATATGCACATGTACGCACATGCACACAGGTATATATGCACACACGCATGCATGCATGCACACGTACACACATGCATACATGCACATGTACACACATGCACACGTAGGTCTATATGCATGCACACACACACTTCTTCCATGCCACATACATGGGAGGAGCCCTCGGGTGGAGAGATGGAACTGTCAGCCCAGGAGAGCCTGAGCAGGAGGACACACACGTCGTGCTAATGGCTCCCACCTGGTTCTATCCCACAGGGTCTCGCATAGGTGAGTGCCAGCTAGGACCACCCAGTGCCAGGAGACGAAGCCCATTCCACATGGGTGTGGGAGGACCCTGCAGAGTAGAGGGCTCCTCAGAACTGGGGGCTGGGCTGCCTCCACTGGCTCACTTGGGGTGGCAGCCTCTGCACCCCAGCCCTAGCCCATGCTGCACAGGTGAGGAGACCAGGGCCCGGTGGGGGGGGGCAGGAACTGGCTCAAGTCCCCCAGGGGTGTCTGAAGAGGAGAGAATTGGAATGGCCAGCCCAGGCTCTTTCCTGGTGACAGCTGGTGAGCTGGGACTCCACGGCGCAAGGTTTGGGACAACGACCTGGGACCAAAGGGCTGGGGAAGCAGCAGCAAGGCCAGGGGCTGCATGACACTCACGGGCTGCGGAAGTGAGGAAGGACACGCACACACGCAGGAGGCAGCGGGCTGCGTGTGCGGGTGGCGGGTCTGGGGCAAGGCGGCCAGAGCAGGGGCCGGGCAGGGAGCACAGCAGCTGCCTCCAGGGAGCAGTTAGGGCTGGGGCGGGCTGGAGACCGGATGAGGGTCACTGTGAGGTCCGGATCAGAGTTAGGGTTAGAGCCAGCCAGGTCAGGGTCAACCTGGGGCATCAGGAAACGGCTGACGGTTTTTACTCGGTGCTCCACCCACTTTCACAATCTGCAGCAGCTTTGGTCCCGTGCCAGGCTCTCGTGTGCAGGGCCAGCTGGTGTTCGTGTCCTGGGCCCCTCCTCTCCCCGAACCCTCAGCCCTGCTTCTCCTCCCACTCCTGTCACCCTGCAGGGCGTCTCGGGGTAGCCCCGTCGCCCTCATCCACTCATTCTTTTCCTCAAGCACATTTGCTGAGCACCCCTGGCCAGACCCTGGGCTCTGACGCCCTCCTCCTCCTCTGAGGCCAGTGGCAGGCGCACAGCTCTCGGCAGGGCTGGGGCTGGAGTTGCAGGAAGTTGACACAGATAAGGCAGATCGGTCAGATTCTGCAGCTGTGCAGAACCACTGCTGTCTGGCAGCGGGGACAGTTACACGCGTGCCCCTGGGAGAGGCGGGACCACAAATTCTGCCCCGCGGGAGGGCAGCTCTGTGGGTGCAGCTCCCAGAGCATGAGAACTGTCCCCAGGGAGCCCAGCCGTGGCCACTTGTCCTGCCGGTGCAGGGCCCCCACCCTGCCCTTCCCCCGGCCCTCTGGACAGCCCTGGCTCTGGCTAAGCGTCTGTCTGCTCCAAAGGCCTGACTGGCCGCCAGGCCCTGCAAGGACCACGCACCGGCTCGGGCAGGTCTCACCAATACTGCTGCAAGACACGTCCACACTCACAGAGTCCATTTCCTCAACCCCCACCCCCCGCCCAGTGCTCAACCCACTGAGGTTTGGAGCCCACCGGCGTCTCTCTCACTGAGGTCCCTTTGGGCTCCCGTGTCCCAAACAGCCTCTCAATCCACCTGCCAGCAGCATTTGACAAGGCTGACCAGTCCCAATGTCTTTGTAAAAATTGTTTTAATACAATGTTGAATAGATACAAATAAACACCCAGCCACGCACCACGAGCTGACCTCTGAGTCCCCCTCACACCCTCCCCTGAAACGCTTTCGTGCCAGGGCCCCAGATACAGATATCTGTAAATTAAATAACACACATACATAACTCAAGGGTTAACTAAGCAATCAAAAGGACATAAAATATTCTGAATTAAATGATAGTGAAAACACAACTTTTCAATATTTGTGAGATAAGGTTAATGCCATGCTTGGAGAAAAATTGTAGCTTTAAGTACTTGTATTACAAAAGAAAGGCCTAGAATCATTGATATAAGATTCCACTTTGGGAAGCTAGAAGACAGCAACAAATTAAACCCAAGTAAGTAGAAAAAAGGAAACAAGAAGGAGTGGAAATCTGACGTGGTAGGAAAGCAACGGAAATCAGTAAAACAAAACATGGTTACTTGAAAAGATCAATGAAGTCAACAAGCTTCTGGCTAGATCGATCAAAAACATTACTCCACAAGTTACTAATATCAGAAAATGAAAGATGAGACATCCCTTCAGATCCTACAGACATTAGAAAAATAATAAAGGAATATTATTAGGAACTTTATACAAATTAATTTGACAGCTTAGATGAAATGGAAAAATTTCTTAAAGCTTACAATTTGCTAAAATGTATATAAGAAATATAAAATTTGAATAGCTTATGTCCATTAAAGTTGTTGAATTCATAATTTAAAACGTTTCCACAAAGAAAATATCTCACCCAGATGGTGTCACCAGTAAGCTCCATCAGACATTTAAGAATAAACAATACCAATCTTAACCACTTCAGAAAATAAAGGAAAAACTCTTCCCAGCTCATTTTCTAAATTAAGTTTTATCTCCATACCCAAACTAGGCAAAGATATACAAGAAAAGCACAGACTAATACCATAATATAGACATAAAAATCCTTATTAAAATACTAGCAAATTGAATCTAGCAATATATAAAACAAATACTATATCACAGATATCCCAGAAACATAAGGTTTATTTTAACATTAGAACATCAATCAATGGATTAATATATTAATAATAATTCACTACATTAATAGAATAAAGAAGAAAATTTATATAATCCTCTCAATAGATGCAGAAAAGTATTTGATAAAATTCAACACTTGTGAATGGTAAAAACTCTCAGCAAACTAGGAATAGAAGGAAATTTCCTCAACCTGGTGAAGGGCATTTACAGATAACCTACAGGAAACGTCACACCTAACAGTGAAAGACTGAAGACTTTCCCACACATTCAGGAACAAAGACAGCAGCTCTCACCACTTCTGTTCAAAATGGTATAGGAGGTCCTAGACAGAGGAAATGAGGGTGAAAACCCCACATAGATAGGAAAGGAAGGAGTAAAACTATCTATTGCCACAAATGCCATAATCGTGCATGTAGAAAAATCCTGAGGAATTTGCCAGGAAAAAAATCAAAAAATGAAAAAACTATGGACCAATAAATAAATTAACAAGGTTATAGGATACAAGATTAATATACCAAAAAAATGCATTTTTATATGCTAACAACAAACAATTGGAAAATAAAACGAAGCATGCAATACCATTTACAAGCATTGATAAGTGAAGTACTTAGGAGTAAGTGGGAAATGTGTATGCTCAAAGCTACAGAATTTTGCTGGGAGAAACTAAAGAAGGTCTAAATAAATAGACAAGTATACCATGTTCACGGATTGGAAGATGTCCATTCTTCTTGTACTGTTCTATGGGATCGAGCCAATTAAGCATCAAACATCACATCCTGTTGGATTTACTTCCTGGGCATACCTTACAACCGGCCTATTCTCTCGGCCTCTGTCACCGCCCACCTCACCCAAGACACCCCCTAAATGTCTTCAACAGCTTTCTGGTTGGTCCTCTACCTCCAGTTCACCCTCAGGACTTCAGCCAGAGAGATTTCAAACATGCATGTGTCAGACCCTGGTTTAGACTATGCAGTGGCTCCCCAATGCCCATGAGACAGGACTTGAGCTCCTTAAGTAACACAAAAGGCCCCTACCTGCCTCTCCAGCCTTAGCCCCTCAGCCCCCGTCTTTCCACCCCCTGAGCATGCCTAGCCCCTTCTCTGCCCTTGGCTGACCCTCACCTGGTCAAGGAACATTCCATTGCCACCCCCCTGTTCCTCTGTCCACTCACTTTCTGACTCTGTGGATCACCTGGGTGCAGACAGCCCTCCCCAGTGAACTGTGCATGCCACAGCGGCAGGTGCTGAGTGTCTTGGCCACATCTATAGTAGTGTGCCACCCACCCCACACATGTGCTGGGGTCTTCAGAATGGAGGAACGGTGGGCAGTGAGACAGTGGGAAGTGAGGTATCCATGCTGCTCGATGTCCTCACTGGTCTTGTAGGAGGAGGGATGAGCCCATGTCAGCTGGTACACAGAGATACCAGCATATGCCATCATGGTGCCTCCACATCACACCTGTCCAGGTCTCAGGAATCCACGGGCACAAGGACTGGTCCAGCCCAAGCCAGGGCTGGAAATATCCTGGCAGATTTATAAAGGGACCGGGTGTCCTAGGCAGCTGAGGATGGGCCCAGCCTGAGCCCTGGCCTGGGTGGGGGAAAACTGTATGTGCCCCTGACTAAACCTGGTGCCAGTGTTCCCCGGGACCCCTGAGCGAGCAGGTCTGTAGTCTCAGCCCGGACTCAAGGTGCTATCTGTGTGGAGACTGACTGTGAATGGCAGGGAGCCCCAGCAAGGACCAGACAGCCCACAGGCTGTGGCCAGAGCTCCTCTGGGATCTGCAGGGAGCTGAGTGCTCCTGGGCTGGCAAGACCGGCCTGCCCCATCAATGCTTCCCTCCAAACCAGAACAGACCCTTCCCCTGATGAAGCGGCCACATCCAGTGCTTCATGTTGGGGTCAAAAGACTCCAAATTATCCACAGGAATAAAGTGACTCTCCCGTCAGTTTCAAAAGGCAGCAAAGCTGGCTTCAGTCATGAATATTTGGAGAGAAAAACCCAACAAAACCAAACGAGGCTTGCGTGGAACACCGCGCAAGGCATGACTATGAAGGCGGGAGAGCACGTGCGACCAAGTGTGACCACCTCGGCCCAGCCTGGCCGGCCCCAACCAGCCCAGCCCATCCCGCCTCCTGGCAGGAAGCGCTGCTCGGCCAGGCTCCTCCCCAGCCACCTGCTCTCAGGGCAGCAGGATCCCGGTACTCACCCCAGACGCTCAGACCCAGGCCTGCAGGAAGTGACAGAGAAGACACCAGACCCAAGACTGGCAGGACACAGTTCTCACCAAGGAGAACCGACTGCTGTACCAGAGCTGGGAGTGACACTGGGGAGCGACCCACGCGGGTGGTACGGGTCAAAGTCTGCGGGAGCGGGAAGGAAGTGCTCCAGGGCACACACCCAGACCTGCCCGTCTGGCTCTGCCAGGCCACCCTCCGCCGCTTCCCACCACGGAGGGAAAGGGGTTCACCCACAGCCCACAGAGTAGCCAGGCCCCCAGTCTGGGCCTGGCTCTGGCCACAGCCCCAGACACTGTGGAAAGGTCAGACTGTGCCTTCACGTGTTCTGGAGAGTGCTGGGTGCCTGGCAGCCTGCTTGGGAGGGACACAGGCCACTGGGACTCTGCTGAGGAGCACGTAAGAGAAGGTCACTGCTGTGGGCCAGATGTCTGCGTCCCCCTGAAATTCCCACACTGAAATCCTCACCCCCAAGGTGATGGAAGTGGGAGGTGGGATCTTGGGGAGGGATTAGATCACGAAGAATGGGAGTGGTGACCCACGGAAAAGGCCCCAGAGAGACCCCTCGTCCTCCCACACGTGAGAACAGTGCAAAGGTGTGAGAAGTCTGTGAGGCAGGAGGACCCCAGTCCCTCCCTCCCTTCTGGGGCACTGTCACTGCAGCCTGGGGCTGAGACAGGGCCTGTGGGAAGAGCTGGGGAGTCTCAACAGGAGAGAAAGCGCTGCTTCCTCCACTTCATGTAAACTGACGGCCCTGCGGGAAGCAGGTGCGAATGGGAGGCTGGCTGGGTGACTGTCGGAGCTGAGGTGGCCTTGGGAGAGCAGAATGAGCTGGACTGCGGCTCCCTGCTCCACAGACAACCCCAGGGGGAGCCTGGCCACCCCAGGTCCTCCACCGCGGCACCCGTCACACAGGTGTGGGCACGCTGGCAGTGACGCTCTGGGCAGAGCTGTCACGCTGGGCTGGGCGGGGATGGGCGTCCAGACCGCCTCCACCCGCTAAGCAGAGCTACGCCGAAAGCCCGCAGGTAGAGACTGGGAGAGAAGCTGCCCAGGAAGCAGGAAAAGTCCCGCAGCACCTGTCTCCTGCCTCCCCTCCCTCCCAGAAGTCAGCAGGCACCCCCAAGGGTCCCTCCCCTTGCCGGCAGGCCCAGGACAAGTCCCTCTCTCAGGTGCCCCAGGGACGTCCCCCTGCAGACCCTGAGCAGGGGAGGAGGCAGTTAGCGGAGCCTGGAGATGTTCTTCCCCAGACTCTCCAGAAGCTTCCGAGCCCTGAGCCCTCCCCCTCCCTGAGAAGAGGCCCCAGCGCCCCCAGGCCCCTGGGGCTCTGAGATGAGGTGTCAGCACCTTCCAGCAGGGCCCGGCCCAGAGCACTGGGGGGACTAAAGCGCCTGATGGGGACCTCACGAGGCCATTCCCTGTCCTCCTTTCGCAGGTCCTGGCCCACCTGCCTCAGTCGTACGGAGACCCCTCCCCCGCACAGCGGGCGCCCGCACAGACCTGCTCACACTCATGGGGGGCTCTGGAGCCGGCTCTGCTCCTCACTGTGGACCGCACAGGCAGCTGTCCCAGCTGCGCCCAAGTCGCGTCGAAACCAGTGGACCAGGGAGCGCCAGGCAGGGTCTTGCAGGAGGCACCAGCAAGCCGGTTCCAGCTCACGCTGACGGGCGCAGGGAGCGCCCCAGCCAGTGCCCTGCTGCTGGGCATGGCCGCCGCATCCTCTGAGAAGCCCGGCCTCCCCCGTAGCCTGGGGGCTGGAGGATGGTGGGGGGAGCTCGCTGGGCCCAGGCAGCAGCCAGGGCACAGGGGGAGGCCGGCGGGCACAGGGCCACCTGTGAGGGCACAGACTCTGAGGAAGACACAGGTGAGCACCATTGGGATGGGGGGGGGTCTAAGCCACGCTCTCTGGGTCTCCCCAGCCACCAAGGGGCCCAGAAGGAGTTTAAAAGGGACTAGTGGCAGCCCTCCCCACCCAGCGTCAGGAACTGTCCCTACGCTGTTCAGTGACACCAGCAGCTCTCACTGCAGCCTGGGGTGGGGACGGACAAGCCAGTACCCCAGGACAGCTCAAAGCCAATGCTGGCTGCAGGCAGAGCTGCCACTTAGACCCACGGATCCCTCCACACGGACCTCGTGTTCCTCCTGCAGCGGCTCCTGCTCTAGAGTCTGTCCCGAGACGTCTGTCCTCACTGCCAGGCTTGGGCAGTGCCTTCGCGCTGCTTCTCTGCTCCTGGCACCCCGGAGTCCAGCAGTGCTCTGCACCTCCCTGCCCAGGGCTCCGCCTGCCCAGCCCGCTAGCCCTGCCCACTGCCCAGGCCCTGCCCCCTCCGGAAGCCACCTGTATTGTCACCGTCTCAGTCACAACAGCACCACCTGGCTCTGCCCCCACAGTGCGCGGACCAGCCTCGAGCTACCTGGAACCAGGTGAATGTGTAAACTGCTCGGTGTTCATGTTTATTTATAAAGTTACATCCTAAAGTTCCAAATAAAGTTTGTTGCCGTGTTCACCCGCCAGGTGCAAGACCCCCGTCTGGAGCCAACAGCAGAGATGCGAGAGGAATTCTGGGAATTCTGGGATGCTCTCCAGTGTCCAGGCCCTGGAATCTGCCGTCTCGGCAGTGGGACACAGAGGCTACCGAGTTGTTCCTGCCCCTTCTGCTCGGCTGCAGGGCTGCATCTCCCCAGGACACTGCGCCGTGCATGGACCCGAGGCCGCTGAGGCTCAGAGGCAGCACCAGTGTGGACACCCCGGCTGCTGAATGGGCACACACACCACCTGCTAGGTTTTCATCATGGCCATCACCGAGACCTGCGAGAGGACAGACAGGGTCTGGGCAGGGACTGCACGAGCTGCCTTCCCCTCCTCACACCTGCCGGGGTGCCCAGGGACGGGGACGTAGGCCCTGCTCCTCCGGCACCTGGAGGCTCTGCCCATGTCCCAAGCAGAGGCCGCCTGCATGAGGCCACCAGGAGACCTCAGGCTGCCAGGCAGCCCAGGCAGGCGAGGGACAGCGTACCCACCTCCTGGAGGCACTGGCCCAGCATCTCCTGGCTGTGAATGGACGGCCTGTGGAGAGAGCGCCAGGTCACCCCTCCCAGACCCCACGCCGCCCACGCCAGGGCCCACCGCCCACCAGGCTCACAGCAGCAAGGAAGGGTGGCAAGGCATGCACATCTGCTCTGGTCCCCACCAGGATGGGAGGAGCTTGGGCGCGAAGGGAAGGCAGGACAGAACAGGGAGGGGGACAGGCGAGTGCCAAGATGCCAGGGCCCCAGCCTCCCGCTGGCCATCCCCGGACCCCAGGCCCCACCTGTCTATTTTGGTTGCTATGGTCACGGTGAAAGCGCCCTCCGTGTCTGGCAGGTAGGTGGAGGGCACGATCCGGTAGGTCCCGGCTGGCAGCAGGCAGAGCCGGCTCACCTCCTGGGCGTAGCGATGCGGCACGCAGCTCAGCAGCGGCTCCTGCAGCAGCAGCGGGGTTGCGCCTGGGCTCTCGCCTCCCGCCGGAACCTGCGGCAGGCACAGGCGCACACTGGGGGCCTGCGAGGGGCAGGGTGTGCACAGGCCAGAGGCTGCTCCCCTTCCTCGCAGCCCCAGTGGAGGGTGCAGGCCGGCTGCTTGGGTACCCCCATCCCCCAAGTCACACGCCCTTCTCTGCGGAGGAGGGATCCACCTCCTCACCAAAGCCCTGTCCCTCTCACTGAAGGCGCCATCGGTGGGCCCAGGCCTGGCAGCGTCAGATCACCAGGGAGCTTTATTTAAAAAACCCACCACTGGCCAGGCGCAGTGGCCCACACCTGTAATCCTAGCACTCTGGGAGGCCAAGGTGGGAGGATCGCTCAAGGTCAGGAGTTCAAAACCAGCCTGAGCAAGAGCGAGACCCGTCTCTACTATAAATAGAAAGAAATTAATTGGCCAACTAAAAACATATGTAAAAAATTAGCCGGGCATGGTGGTGCATGCCTGTAGTCCCAGCTGCTCGGGAGGCTGAGGCAGAAGGATCACTTGAGCCCAGAAGTTTGAGGTTGCTGTGAGCTGGGCTGATGCCACGGCACTCTAGTAAGGGCAACAGAGCGAGACTCTGTCTCAAAAAAAATAAAAAAAATAAAAAACAACAAAAAACCCCACCACTGCCTGGCCCTGGGCCCTGGTGGCCTGGAGCAAGGAGGGTCTGCTGAGGGTCTTTGCCTGGTCACCAGGGACAGACGGGGCAGAGCAGGCTGGGGAAGGTGCTTGGTGCCGGTTAGGATGCGCTCACCCTCCCCACCTGCACGAGCTCCTCTCCCCGGCAGGTAATAACACCTGGCAGAGGGGCCGGCTCCTTGGCCATCAGGGTTCCCATCACGAGGTCTCCACGGTCGCCCTCTCCTTCCCACTCTCCCACCCTCCTTCTGCAGGTGACCCTGGGCTGAAGGGGCAGTGTTGTCCTTCTTGCCTGCTGTCTGGGACCCAAGCCCCTCCCTGTGCGGCTGAGCCCACCTGCAGACTCCTGCAGCTGCAGCTGCCAGCTTCAGACCCACCTCTGGGCAGCCAGGTGCTCCCTCCAGAGCTCCTTGCCCGCCTTGTTTTGTGTCTGACCTGCCATCCCTCCCTGCCTGTCGGATTCAGCCGTGTGCGGGCCACACCCTCTTCTGGCCACCTGAAGTGCCCTCCTCACCACGAACCGGGCCACTGCTTCTTCCCGGCTCCCGGCAGGCACCCCTGGCCGCTCGGTCCTCCCCTCTGCTCCCAGCACTCAGTGACACAGGCACAGGAAAGGGGGTGATGCACCCGGGGTGGCTCCAGGGTGTGTGACCATTCCACGGGGCAGGACCCAGGCAGGACCTCCCTGCAGTGGCTTCCTGGGGCCACAGCCACCAAAGCAGCCGGCAGAGTCCTGGGTCCTGGGAGAATGGACCTCGAGACGGTCATCCTGAGCCAGGACACGTGGGCAAGGGGCTGCCTGGGCTGACCCCGGTGAACATGGACTTTGGGAAACCTAGAGATGCGTCTACGTGACCAGCCAGCCTGGCTGACGTGCCCAAATGACTGCGCGGGGACAGCACGGACCAAGATGCAAATCCTCCGGGGCTCCCCCACGCCTGCCCTGGTGAGGAGCTTGCCTGGAAGATGTGGAAGCCGATGGGGTGGAACTCGCTGCCCCTGGGCCGGCAGTGCTGACGCAGAGTGACGCGGACGCAGCGTGGGCTGGGGCCCTCGGGGACGCAGAAGGGGAGGCAGGGGTTGGTCGGGTAGGAGGCAAAGTTCCTGCTGCCCCCTGCTGTCTGGCCAGCTCGCCAGGAGCCCCGCAGCTGCACGGTCCCCCACTCCCCGGCGGGCAGGGCTGCCCCGGGGGTGGCGCTCTTGGACTCGGCCCTGACGGCACTGACAGGAGAGACAAGGCAGCGTGTCCCAGGCATGAACTCTCACCAGCCCAAGGGGGAAACCGCCCGAACCCTGCCTGTGAGGGGCCCTTGCTCCCCCCGGGCTGTGGCCTCGGAGAGCAAACACCCACACTGGCTCCGCTCACCTGAGGGACACCCTCCCGGTGGAGAAGACCCGGAGCAGGAACTGTCCCGGCATGTCCTTCAGGAAGGTACTGGGCACGGCCAGGTAGTAGCCCGGGGAGAGCTCACAGTGCAGGTGCACCTCCCGGTCGTACGCGTGGCACATGGTGCCAGCCACGGGCGGTGTGGACAGGACCCTGGGCAGGCTGACCCGCCGCTTCTCCACCTACGACAGCACGGGCAGAGGCTCAGCGCCGCGGAGAGGCCGGGCCCAGTGTGCTCCCTCTCCTCCCTGCCCGGAGCACGAGGGCTTCTCAAGGTGACAGGTGAGAGCACCCAGGCCTGTCTGTCCCTCCCACCCCTCAGGGCCAGCCGGAAATGCCCGTGCATCCAGCGTATGCCCAGATAGGAGCCTACGCGTCCTCCTGTGCGGGAAGGAAACAGACAACTCTTGACAGGGCTGTGCCCACAAAGTGCCGTGGCCAGTGCAGCCTGGTACTGCCGGACACAGGGCTTTCCAGCAACTTCTTCTGCAAGATGAAAGGAACATAATCTAGCCACACCCACAAAGGGACAGGGAACAATGTGGTGTGTTGTCACACTCTGTCAAGACACACAAGATTAAAAACCAGTCACTTGGCCAGAGTGGTGGCTCACGCCTGTTATCCCAGCACTCTGAGAGGCTGAGGAGGGTGGATTGTTTGAGGTTCAGGAGTTTGAGACCAGCCTGAGCAACAGCAAGACTCTGTCACTACTCAAAATAGAAAAAAATTAGCTAGACAACTAAAAAAAAAAAAAAAAAAAGAATATACATATATATATATATATATATAAAAATTAGCCGGGCATGGTGGTGCATGCCTGTAGTCCCAGGTACTCAGGAGGCTGAGGCAGGAGGATCGCTCGAGCCCAGGAGTTTGAGGTTGCTGTGAGCTAGGCTGATGCCACGGCACTCTAGCCCGGGCAGAAGAGTGAGATTCTGTCTCAGAAAAAAAAAAAAAGAAAAAAGAAAAAGTAGAATAGAAGGAAATACCAGCCGCTGAGTGAGCAAAGAGGCAGCACCCTGACCAGGACAGCAGGCACCTCCGCCAGTCCTTCCAGGAAGTAGCGACTTGTGAGCCTGGGGCTGGGTGTGACAGATAGAGCCAATGTCAGGGTCCCACGTCCCAAGGGAAGAGGCTGAGGGTGGGGAGGTCACACAGCAAGTGGCAGAGCTGGGCTTCGGCCCTGGCAGCTCCTCAGGGGGGTTCTACCCTCCCTGCTTCAGACAGGGGCAGCAGGCCTGAGCCTACAGGGCCCTTCTGCGTTGGCTGCTGCTGGCTTTAGTTGTCCTTTGGCCAGCGAGCGCAGGTCTGGGGAGGAGCCTGCCTTGCAGACTCAGGTCAGGGCCGTGGCTGTGGGAGCATCAGCAGCGTCTGAACCCCCGCAGCAGCCCAGGGAGCGGGAGACACGTGCAGTCACACGTGTCCCAGTGTGGCAACTCCCGAGACCCACACCTCCGCGGCCTCTGTGCCCCCCACCTCACCAAGGGGGAGCGAGGCGGGCTGACTTGCCTTCCAGATGTGCAGGCCCACGGCTTGGTAGTCCTTGCCTGGGAAGCTCGCTGGGCTCCATGAGGTCCGGTCGTCGCCCACCAGCGCCCGGGCCCGGCCTGCCCAGTCCGCCACACGCATCCTGGGTCTTTGCAGGACGGCAACGTGCACCTCGCTCGGTTCTGAGACCCGCAGCCAGAATTTGGGGTTGCTGGGAAAACCGCTGTTGTTCCGGCAGCCTCCTGCCGACTGCCCCTTGACCCAGGCCCCGGGCAGGGCCCGCGTGTGGCAGAGCACCTTGCCTAGGGAGGACACACACGCGTCAGCTCCGGGAGACGGCTCCGCGCCACGCTGCGAGCTGAGGCAGGGCACCGAGGCATAGAAAGCCAGCACCTTCCGAGAGCGCCCTCTCCCCTCTCCTCAGGGCGCTGGGGACGGGGAGGGGACAGACAATCTCTCTGTGCTGGAGAGAAGCATGACGGGCCTGGGCAAGAGTGCTGCCTGCCCAGCCTTCTTCCTCCGGGAGGGAGCAACTCCCAGCGGCACGCGCCCTCGTACCTGTGTAGAGACTCTGCAGGTGGCCGGCCTCTGTGACCGGGTAGCCAATGGTGACCTCGTCAAACTCCCTGAGGAACTCTTCCTCCTCCACCCAGAATTCCCCTTCCTGGAGCTGGGACAGGAGCTCAGACTCTTCCGCTGGATCCACCCGGCTCCACCCTTCACCCCTGGAAGAAAACGTGTCCAGCAGGAGACTCTCCCCTGACAGGCAGAGCAGGGTGGGGCGGAGCCCGGGGCCCAGAGCCCCATGCTCAGGGGAGTCTGCAGCACCAGGCCCTCCAGGCAGTGGCCACCCCTCCGAGTCTCTCTCCCGCCCCAGAGGAGCTTCCTGCCAGGGCCACCACTTGAGCCCAGAATGACATTTACCCATGGCCTCGGATGGAGCCCCAGGCCTCACGAGAACTGTCCGGGGCCCAGACAGAGTGCAGTGCCCGCAAGCAGGCTCTAAGTGGGCCTTGCCAGAGACAACCAAGCACTGGTCCTGCCAGCTGGGTGTGACCAGGCTGTGGGCCAGCTGGATCCTGGGGCCTGGGCACCTACAGCCGTGACGGCCCTCCTCCTGACGACAGTGAGACCTGCCCCCAGCACTCACCCCTCTCTCCAGAGCCCCTGCCAGCACCGCCGGCCCCAGGGGTTCTGAATCCGCAGTAGGAGGATGCCCTGGCCGTCCTGAGCCCAGAGCTCCCGTAGATCTGAGACAAGGAAGGCGTGGAACTCCCCCAGCTCCCTGGCACCTACGTGAGGAGCAGCTCAGTCACGGCAGGAAGGGCAGCACGAGGTCCCCAGAGTGACAAGGATGCACAGGTCTCCGTCTCCCTCCCTGGGAGATGCTCCGGCCCACCCACCGGTGGCTGCACAGGGGGCCCCAGATCCCCACGGACCACCAGAGTTCCATTCCCCACAACCACAGCCCAGTGAGCTCGGGAACCCGAGAGAGCACTGAGCACACTGAACCCGGCTCGGCCGCCACCCGGATCTGGCGCCGGACAAGCCATCCCTTCTCTGGGCCTCACGGTGCCCGCGCCCATCAGGGCAGGGCCAGTCCTCAGACTGCCACTCCTGTTACTGTTGACACGAGTGCAACTGCCAAGGACCGGAGGGACCTGCACAGGCAACGCTCGTGGGAGGCAGGGCACGCTGAGACAGCATCTGACTAGAAACCATGGAGGACTGAGGGCCCAGAGAGGAAACGGCTCCCCCTGGCCAGAGACCTTGAGACACACGGACGTGGAAATGGGAGAGCCGCGCAGAGCAGAGCCGCGTCCAGAGAGGCACAGGAGTCCAGAAAGAAGAGAAGGAACTCCTGCAAGGGCCGCAGTGCTTTGCTTAAACAGCACTGCAGCCGCCATTCCGGGTGTCCTGCCACGTCCCCAGCCCCTGGCCACCTCAGCAGCCTCCAGCGATCTCCGGCGCCAGCAGCCGCACCTCTGCCCGGGGCTTTCTCCAGAGCCTGAGGTGCCAGGAGCTAGTCCTAGCTCCCCACCCCCACCCCCACCGTGCTCCGGAGTCCCGTCTCGGGTCTGCCTGTGGGGACCCAGACCAGGGCCCACGCCAAGCCTCACACACATGCTGGGGCATTGACTGTCACCAGCTTTCAGTCTGATAGTCACATTCTTTGGCCAAAATTACAAAAATAATCCTAAATATGAAAAAAATATAAAGATGTTCATGCCAATGTTATTTGTAATTATATAAAATCAGAAACACCTTAAATGTCCAACATCAGGGAAAGGATGAAGAAAGCTATGGCAAGTCTGCTAACAAACCACGACGCTGACCAGGCTCAGGCAACAGTGTGGGAAATGCCGTCCGTGATACAGAACGTAAAGGTTTACGTTTACGGAAAAACTGACAACATGCACCGAAGGATCACACGTGCTTATATTTGAGTGGTTTTTCTTTTTCATATACAAACTTTCTCTAATGAACACACATGTCACTGCACTAAAGAATGGGCTTTGATCTGCCAGGCCACCAGCTGGACCAGGGACGACACACACGCCCGGCTTTGACTCAGTGCTGCCTGCTTCTTACCACGCCTGTGTGCGACAGTGACCAGAACACAAGTGTCTGCTCGTGTCAGCAGAAAGGACTGCTCGAGGGAAAAAAAGGGTCCCCTCCCTCTGGCGCAGGGGGACAGTAGGGAAAGGCCACAAACCCAGGACACCACCCTTGAGGACAAATTTTCCTCTGCTCACTTAGTCCTGACAGGGCTGCGTAAACAGTTATATAAAAAGCTACCACGTGTCGCACCAGCCACGTGCCTCACCTGCCCTGGGGCTGAGCACCGAGCAGCTGATCAGACACCGGTCCTTCAGGCGGAGCAGCTGCTGGCAAGACCTGCGCTCCCCGCCCCCAGGCCTGTCCTGCTGGCCGCTGCTTCCTGCCAGGTCCTTCAGGTTCCACCTTTCTGCCAGGCCGCCAGTTAGGTCCACCAGGGCATCTGCCACCTGCCCTGCCCACAGGTGCTCGTAGGAGCCGTGGACCCTGAGGGAACACCGCCACAACCGGAGTGAGCCTCAGCGCCGGGCACGGCTGTCGCCTCTCCTGACCTGTGGGCTCCAACATGCCCCAGGGCGTGCGATCCACAGGCACTGACTGCCCTGGCCGGCCTTCCTCAATTCCTCCGGCACAGCTGCCCAGCCCAACCACCTTCAGCAAGGTGACAAATGCATCCGCAGAGGGAAGGCTATTCAACTGAGACCGTGGTGAGGGCCACAGTCCCCGAGTCAGGACCACCATGCACAAGCACTGGGAGGCCTGGGCGGCCTCGCTACTCGCCAGTGACCACGCAGGGAAGCTGCCTGCCCCAGGTGCTCCAACGCAAATATACAGAAACGTGGTTCTTGTTGGGTCTTAGAGAAACAGGACAAGGCACGTTCTCTCTGTGGAGGCGACAACTCCAGCTGGCCCACGAGCAGAATCTCCGTGTCTGGGCCAGTCAGCCCCTCCCACAGAAGAGACCGCTGGCCCCTCAGAACTGAAAAGGCCCCGCAGCCGAGAGCGAGCAGGGACGAGCCTCTCGGGGCAGCCCAGGGTGGTGGCAGCTCCCTGCCCACCCCGCCCCTGTGCCCCAGCACACGTACTTGGCGTAGACCTTCTCCAACAAGGGAAGCCAGAACACATCCTCCCTCTGGCAGCGGGAGAAGCAGAGTCTTCCTGCAAGGCACGGCAGGCGGTCATCTGTGGTCACCTCCACCCAGTGTCCAAACTGCCAAACGCGGCAGGTGAAGGAGCCTTGGTACGTCTGGTCGGACCAGCTGGGCTGTCCTGGAGGGATGACCTGCCATGCACAGGGAGAGGCAAAGGAGACCGTGAGACAAGTACCACCTGGCGCTCTTCAGTATCGTGACCACAGTGTGACCACAGCTGACCCCCTTCCTAGCCCCTGCTGTTTGCCAAGGACTCTACTCCCCACCTAGATGTCGATGCTCACGGGAAGCTCAATCACTGGACGCAAAATTAGCAGACCGTTTAGGCCAGGCGCAGTGGCTCATGCCTGTAATCCTAGCACTCTGGGAGGCCGAGGCGGGTGGATAGCTCAAGGTCAGGAGTTCGAGACCAGCCTGAGCAAGAGCGAGACCCCGTCTCTACTATAAATAGAAAGAAATTAATTGGCCAACTAAAAACATATGTAAAAAATTAGCCGGGCATGGTGGCACATGCATGTAGTCCCAGCTACTCGGGAGGCTGAGGCAGAAGGATCGCTTGAGCCCAGGAGTTTGAGGTTACTGTGAGCTAGGCTGATGCCACGGCACTCTACAGCCCGGGCAACAGAGTGAGACTCTGTCTCAAAAAAAAAAAAAAATTAGCAGACCGTTCATTTAAATATTTTAGGACCACCCTGAGGGAGCCAAGTATCCCCAAACATGTTCTACTGTCCTAAATAAGCATTTGACCGGAATCCAACAAATGTGACTTCTGCAGGTACAAGTGCCCCAATTCCCGACAAGAGCTGGCTGCACACAGCATGTCACCACAGGAGTGGCAGCCCCTCCTGCTGTTGGAGTCTGGTGTCCCACACCCGACAGCCACCTGCACCCACTGCGGGCTCCGTCAGGGTCAGCATTCAGACCCAGAATTAGGAGGGTGCAGCTCTGCACCAGGAGGACTGGGTCCTGGCTGTGCCACTTACTAGGCAGACATACAATGACAATGGCTTTAGCACCCTCATTTGTGAAAAAGGGTCTGAGCTGGTGAGGCTGGAGACTGAGAGCCAGGGACTGTGACACGCTTGGCAGGGGCCTGGGACATGGGCGACTGTGAGGTCACCACTGTCCACGCTGCTGCGTTGATCGACAGCAAACACTGCTGGGGAAGGGAAGTCTGAGAAAGCATCAGGAACAGTTTCAATAACGTTTTTCCAATTTATATTAAAAACCTATTTAAAAAAATCAACTAGCTCAGGAAACATATTCCAAACCAGAGACAGATACCCCCTCAGCTGGCCCTGTCTTCTCCAGGCTGGCACCTTTGTCTTTTTATGCCAAATGTGCGGCTCTGACTAGAGGGAGGACACAGAGCTCAGGAGAGAGCACAGCCAGGCAAAAGCTCCCCCGATGGACCCCTCTGATGGGGCTGAGGTGCCCCTCCTGCAGGACAGGGACAGGCTAGCATCCTGAGGCTCGGCCCAGAACCCTGCTACTTTCCACTAACCAGCCCGGGCAGCCGCAGCAAAGGCCCCAGCAGAGGAGAGACCGGCTGCGGCAAGGCTCTGCTTGAGCTCGCTGCGTGCAGGCGGAGGGAAAGGGCAGAAGAGAAAGCTGCGCCATTGCCGACCTGGTCCAGGAGGTGCCTGCCTTTCTGCAGCGCAGCGCAGGCACACAGGAACCAGCAGTCCCCCAGCAGCCCCTGCTTCACCTGCCCTTCCCACGGCTTGTCTGGAAACAGCCGGGGCGCAGCACAAATTTCCTGAAACAAAGAAAATTGTCCAGAGTTAGATCGTGCCTGATCTAGGTGACAGGCTGGAGAGGAGCTTCGGATCGTCTCTGTTGTCCAAAAGGGGACAAGCAGCAGCTGGCTCCTGGCAGCCACTGTCCTTTAGCGCCTCCTGGCTGCAGACCCCCATCCAGCTCAGCTTCTGGGGTGCCCGTCACTGTCTACTTTCCTTATTAGCAAAACCCCCAACTCCAGACGAATCCTACCATGCGCCTTCTCAAAACAGCTAAATGTTGGTTCAGTTAACAATTTCACTTTGAATTCAGATGGCAAATCTCAAATGGGTCCTCCATTCCGCTTGAAACCCTACTGCTACTGTTTCTCTAGAAGGCTCTATTTCCCACGTCCCCACACTATTTCATACCTTCCCCTTCCTCTCTCTCCTCCAAACACTCCGGCTCCCCTTGCCCATCCCCCTGAGCTGCCTGCCTGGCTTCTGCTTCACCAGAAGCCACTGGACCTGGTCCCCTCCTGCTGTCCAGAGCCTGCACTCCCCTTCCATGACTCCATCCCTCCCACCTCCAGAGAGGATCCCACCATAAAGGCAGGAGAGAGACTCGCCCGTCTTCTTCAAGACATTATCCCCCCACACCACGTTCCCTCCTAGGCTCCCCTTCATTGACAACCTTCTTGAAAGAGCTGCTGTCCCTGCCTCCTCCCTCCCGTTCCCTCTCAACACGGGTCCCTCCAGCTTCTGAGCCAATAATACCCCCAAAACGGCGTCTGTCAATGTCACCCCCATGTTGTCACGTCCCATGGGCATCTCTCTGTCCTTGTGCTTCCCAAGTACTCGGCAGCATTCAGAACAGCTAACTGTCCCCTGCCCCCAAAGTGGTCCCTTCTTGGCTTCCATGATGCCACATGCTCCTGGCTGTCCTCTCACCTCACTGCCTGCTGCTTCTCAAAGCTACCTGTCAGGACACCTTCCTGAACTCAAGAAAAGTTAGGGTTCCTCAAGGCTCAGTCCTGAGCCCCCTTCTTCTCTACTGGAACTTCCTCCTGCACACTCTCCCAGGCCTTGGACTAAACACCACCTATGACGCTCCAACTCCAGATGGATGCCTCTAGCCCAGATCTTGCTGAGCTCCCAACTCCCACATCCACCTGCATTCCTGACAGCTCCACCTCAACACGTGAGAGCAAAGCCCAACTCCAGATCACCCCCAGGCTCTGCCCCGGCCGCCATCCACCCAGGTGCTCAGGCTAGAAATTTAGAAGCCACACTTGACTCCTCCCTTATCCTCACCTTCTCCTTCAATCCCCCTCCAAAGCCTTTCTCCACTCCATCTCTCCAAATCCATATCCTAAAGCTTGTCACACTAATCTGGGCCCCCTTTGTCTTTCTCCAGGACCACTGCAATGGCCACTGGCACTCTTGCCTCAACACTCCACTTCCCACCCAGCAGCAAGAGTGAGCTTCTTAAAACACAGATCCAAGGCTGGGCGTGGTGGCTCAGGCCTGTAATCCCAGCACTTTGGGAGGCTGAGGTGGAGGATCACTTGAGGCCAGGAGTTCAAGACCAGCCTCGGCAACAGCAAGGCCCTGTCTCTACAAAAGAATTTTTTAAAAAATTAGCCGGGCACGGTGGCGAGCGTCTGTAGGCTGAGGCAGGAGGGTCACTTAAGCTGTAATCCCACCACTGCACTACAGCCTGCGTGACACAGTGAGACCCTGTCTCTTAAGTAAATAAATATAAACAAAGTAAATAAATAAACTCTACAGAATCACTTTCTCTACTAAAACCCTACACTAACTTCTAATTGCACCAAAAAAACACTTTTCAATCAAATAAAACCCAAATTCCGATGCCATGGCCCAAAGGCTCTTCAGGCTCTGACCTCTGCCTCCTCCCTGGCTCTCTCAGGGTTGCCCAAGGAAACCAGGCCGCCTGTCAAAGCCACCTCAGATGCCAGAACCAGCCAGGAAGTTCCGCTCTGCTCAAAGGCCGGTGGCCACCCAGGTGTCTCCACAGACTGCACCCACTTAGGGCAAGGGTGTTCCTGGGCAGTCTCACTCAACAGATAAACCATTTCTAAAAACATCGACGCAGCACTAGGCCAGGGCATCTCTGCGTTGCCATTTAAAACTGTTTACAACTGTAAATACAGGTGCACAGAGTCCCAAACCGAAATTCTACCCCGCTTTGCTCTGAGAGCTCAGCCTGGCCGCCCCAGAAGGGCACGAGAGGCCCTCACGGCCGGCGACAGCAGACACGGCGAGCAGGGGCAGCAGGGCAGGCCGGCCGCGGCCGGGAAGCGTGCGGACCCGAAGCCAGGTGTGGCCAGAGCTCTCCAGAGCCGGAGACGAGGCGGCGCGGTTCGCGTCTCCGCCGAGACGCTGCGCTCGCTCTGCCCGAGCTCCCGCAGGTGGAGGCCACGGAGAGTCGGCCCGGAGTCCCGCTCGCGCCGAACGGGCCGGAGAAGGGGCTTCGAGGGGCGGCAGGCGCCACCCGAGCCGGCTTCGGAGGATAACGGCAGGGCCCGCGCCCCCCGCCCCACCTGGGGCCGCCGCCACGTGATGTCCTCCCGGAACTGGGCCAGCGGCGTGGACAGGTTGAAGAAGAGCGAGGCGTCCGAGGCGGGGAAGGCGGCGTCCCGGAAGAGCTCCCTGGCCGGCGCCGGCGTCTCGCCCCGACCCGCCCGCATCTTCGGCGCCCTGGGCGCCCATCTGCAGCCGGCGGACGCAGGGCGGCGGCCCCGGAGGGAGCGCGAGCTCGCCGGGTACCCCTCCCCCGACCTGGCCGTCCGACCCGCCCGCACCTGCGGGTACCGATCCCGCCAGGGCGCCAGCCCGCTCCGTCGCCCAGGTAACCAAGCTGCAGCCAACCGGGAGCGTCGCTCCGGATCACATGACACAGAGGCCCAATCGCACTCGAGCGTTGGGCTTCCGAGCCCCCCTGGGGGCGGGGTCCCTGAGCTCGGCTCTCGCGAGGCCGCGTCGTCGCCCCTGCTGTATTTCGGCATCGCGAGCCGGCAGGACCGGATGGGCCGGCAGGCATTTTGCTCTCGGGATGGCTCGGCTCGGGCCGGGGCGTAGGGGCCGCTTGGACTTGCGGTCGCTTGGAGCTACCGGTATGTGGGAGGCCGCCTCGGCCGCGGCCGCGCCGCAGACTACAGGTCCCAGCATGCAGCGCCGCTCCCAGAATGCGTCTCTCCTTCCCAGAATGCACCTCTTCTTCCGGCGCCTGTCTGCCCCTCGGCTGCGGAGCTCGTGGCCGCAGGTCGTGGGGAAAAATCAGTGAGAGGTGCGCTTGGGACGGCGAGTCGCGAACGGTCAAGGACGGATCTAGCACCCGCCACTCTCGTGGCGGTGTTCGGAGAGGCCTGAGCGAGCCGCGTCGCCGGGGTCGGGCCTTCCGGGCCCCGGCTTTGTCGCGAGGCAGTTTGGGATCGGACGCTCTGTGTCTTAAGCAGGGACAAGGGGCGAGGCTGGAGCGTCCCGCCAGGCATTGTGTCCCCAGATGGCTGCACGTCTGGACCCGGTGGCTGGCGCAGTGACCTCCTGGACTCACAGTCCCAGCTCAGGGCCACTCATTGCCACGGGGAGGTGAGGACAGTGATCTCAAGGCTTGCTCCAGGGTTCACCTTTGCTGCGGGAATCAGTCCTGCATTCCCAGCAAGGAGGGTGGCCAGCCTGAGGCTTCTTTTCTGCCTGCCCCTCCAAGCCTGCTTCACTGAGGCTAGAGTCTTTACAGAGGGTCAGACAGGAGAGAAGGAGACCCCAGCCCTTCTAGTGACAGCTGTTCGCTACCTATTAGGACTTTGCCTCGTCTGGCCACTTTTTACTAGACCTCAGAATGTGAAGGATGGTCAAGCCAAAGCCATATTTCTTGCGGTCAGGTGCGAAAAGTCCCTACTGCTGGAAGAGAAACTAAACCTGGTTTGGGAGTGCCAGGTTCCTGTACCTGCTGCAGCTCCTCCCTCTGAGAGGCCAGACAGGGCCTGTGTGAGTAGAATTTGTCCCAGTGGCGTCACACTGTGCTATTTTGATTCCACCAGGCCCCAGCCCCTTAGTTTGGGGCCAGGGTAGTCCTAGCTGCAGTTCTAGAAAAGGGAGTAACCACATAGTCAACACTTCTCTGGGATGCTCATGCCTGCTCAGCACCCCTTTGGTGCTGACTCGTCCAGAAATTGTTTCTGACTCCTTGGCAGGCTGGTAGCTGCACCATAGCTGAAAGGAGTCAGGAAGGCTCTGGACTCTGCTGCACCTAGGGGTCTTGGAGGAGCAAGAAGCAAGTTTTTTCTCTGTCTTGGGTACTGGGCAGCTGGTTTGTCCAAGTGACACATATGGGTGGACAGCAGAGCTGGGGCTAGCCCAGGGTACAGACTCTTTCGGGGACTTTGCCATGTCAGTTACCTAGGCTGACAAGCTCTGGAGAGCCAGCAGCTTGTGTGTGCGTTATCTGTCATCCATGTTTAGGGCAGGGCCCGTGCCCAGAGCCAGATCCCCAGAATCTGAACAGCCCAGGCCTGTAGGGATGGGTGAGGGACCAGCACTACTGGTGTTTCAGCCAGAGATGGTGTAGTGCAGCTCTCTGTCAGCCTGCCCCACCCTTAACTACATGCCACGGATTGGATGTGGTTTATTTCTGCCAAAATGCATGTTGAAATTTGATCCCCAATGTGCAGTGTTGGGAGTTGGTGCCTAGTAGGAGGAGTTTGGGTAATGTGAGTGGATCGCTCGTGAATGGATTAATGCCCTGTGAGAGGGTGAGTGAGTTCCCCCAAAAGTGGGTTGAAAAGTCTGGCATCCTTGGTTTCTCTCTTTCCCTCCCTCTTCCGCCATCTGTGCGTACGCCCACTCCCCTTCCACTGTCTGCCATGAACTGAAGCAGCATGAGGCCCTCACAGATGCCGCTGCCCAATCTTGAACTTTGCACCATAATCATGAAGCACATAAACCTCTTTTCTACATAAATTACCTGGCCGAAGGGTATTCTGTTATAGCAACACAAATAGACTAAGACAGCCCGAATGCCCTGTGGTCCCATCCACTGTCCCAGAGTGCAGAGATGCTCCCTCAGCCAATTAAGAGGGCATTCCCTTCTCCCTCCAGGGCCCATCCCCAGCCCTGCATGTGGTGGGGTCTCTGGCTCCTGGGATGTAAGGAGGATTTGGAAGCAGCTTGGGCTGGTGGGATAAGAAGGGGTTCTGGAGTCAGCTAGTTCACAGCTCTGGTCTCAGCTGCGGGCTCTTGGACTGAGGCACTATAATTAAAGTCTCAGGGTTCTTACTACAAGGAAGGAACACCACCCCCATGTGGCAGTGTTTGAGGGTTATAGGAGGATGAGGGTCCCTCCAGCAGGACTAGTTCCCCTAGTGACTGCACTCCTGGCCAGTGGACTGTCTAAAACACATCTAACCACTTCCCCAAGTCCATGGGTGCTAAGGGGCCCTTTGGAAGCAACCCTGCCTGCCTCCTCCCTCCCGCCCCCCCCCCAACTTGTTCTGCCTGGAGGACTGCCCTTGTCTTTCAAGAAAATGTTCCTTGACGTCACGAGCCAAGGTGGTCTCTTGTGAACCTTGTATTTCTGTTTGGTAAAGAGGCAAAAAGTGGGCACTTCCCCATGCTGGTTATTTCATTCTCATGGAGACATTAAAAATCAGTGCCTTGTCCAAAAATTCCAAACTTGAAAAATTGGAGTTAGGTAGGGGTGAAAAGGGAAGCAAGCAGCTAATCCAGCTCAGGAAGGAGGGTGCTGAGGTGCCCTGATGGGGGCCGTGCAGCAGCGGCTGGGGGAGACCAAGGAAGGCGTGCTGGGCCTAGGGCACCGTCTGTTTGGCGGACTGCCGCGTCCTGCCGGAGATCCACCACATAGCCAGTGCCTCCCTTCTTATCGACAGGAACCCTTGGTTTTGATTTGTTCAGTTTCTGGCAGCTAAAATCATCTGGAGAGTCTGACTTCTTAGCTCCAAAGTCAGAGTAGAATCTTAGGGAGGAGCATGTGCCCATCTCTGGGCAGTGAGGCACAGAGAGCAGCCTGGGGCTCTAGGGAGGTTTTCCTCAGTCTGTGTAAGATGCTAGGGCAGGTTGTTCTCTTCCAGCCTTTGGAGGCCAGCGTGTGGGGACATACTACTGTACGCTGCTGTAACCGGCTTCACTGCATGTAGTGACCACATGGGACAAACGAGAGGACAGAGGCCAACATGCCGAAAACCCAGAGCAGAAATAGAAAGAACCACAATCTTTCCTGCAACCCAAGAGGAGCGGAGAGTGTTTTGCCTGGGGCAGCCCCCAAGGGCTCTATGGGCCAAGGCTCATTTGAAATAAGTTGAGACACTGAGTTTGTGTGATCCTCACACACCCACAGAGATAGGTGTTCCTGCCTCATTTTACCAGTGAGCGCCTGAGCTTCAGAGGGAAGAGGTGGCAGCCGTAGATAGGACACGGCAGCTCCTTAGCGATCCGCAAGGCTCAGCCCCCTGCCCACTGCGGTGGAAGGATGGATTCTTTGTGGTGATATTTTAGATTAAGCTTTGTTTTCTTCCCCATTATAAAAATGATACATTCTCCTTACAGGAATTTTTTTGTCAACTGTTGGTTCCAAGTGGTCGTGTGCTCTTAAATTTTATGAACATTACGCAGATAATTTCCACAGTTGACTCTCGTCCTCTGAGGTGAGCGTATTTTGGACGTGGGCTGTTTTCTGTGTCGTGGGTGTTGTATTCACATCACACTGTGGAATTTTTTCTGCCTGTTTGCTCATTCATTCCGAACAAGGAGAGGCTTATCTGGGCCCGGGTGGGTGGGTGGTGGTGATCTCCTTAGCACTCTGCCCCAGCCTGCTAGCGGCTCCTCTCAAGTCCTGTGCTGGGCCAGCGGCTCTGCGGACACCCTTGTGCAGCCCCACATTTGGCTGTCAGTTCCCTGCCCTTGAGCTTCTGTTTTCTTGGTGTCTGATGGGCGATTATGCAGAAAGGTGGGGGAGGGGAGGCCTAACTGTAAAAGGATCATCTGTGTTAAGACAACACCTTACCGGCCTAGGGTTAGGTGGGCTGCTAGGGGATGGAGCCCCGGGGGCTCCGCCAGCTGGGTGGGCAGCGCTGCTGGGGAGAGGAGAGAGGGAAGGGGCAGAGGAGAGAGGAGGAGAAGAGGCTGAGTCTGGGGTGGAGCCTGGTGGGGTGGAGAGCCTGGAGAGGTCCCCTGCGTGGAATGAAGGGAATGCGGGGAAGGAGGAACCTTCATGGATCTGAATTTCTCTGTCTGTCTCTCCGTGACCCCAAGTACTCGAGTACTGTCTCCTACTTAGCTTTTCCTGTATGGTTTCCTGTCTTAAAATCACTCTGCTGACTCTGGAGCCTCTTTATCCTGATGTTCCAGCCCCTGGACCCCTCGTCATGTGAGCATGTGTCTAGCTCATTTCATGTTGCTGTAACAGGATACCACAGACTGGGTAATACGTGAAGAAAAGAAATTTATTTCTCACAGTTCCGGAGGCTGGGAAGTCCAGGGTCGAGGGGCCCATGTGTGGTGGGGGCCATCTCGCCGCGGCACACCACGGCAGAGGTCGAAGGGCAAGAGAGCATTCGAGAGACTGAGAGGTCTGAACTTGCTTTTATCACAACCCACATTCACAATGACAGACCCACTCCCATGTTGGTGACATTCATGCATTCATGAGGACAGAGCCTGGTCACCTCTCACAGGTCACACCTGTGACCACTGTCATACTGGCACTCAAATTTCAACATGAGTTTTGGACGGGATATTCAACCTGTTGCATTTTGCCTCTGGCCCTCCAAAACCCACGTCCTTCTCACGTACAAAATACATTCAATACGTTCATTCCATCCCCATAGTCCCAAAAATCTTAACTCCCTCCAGCATCAACTCAGAAGTGCAGAGTCTCATCTCAGTCAGACAGGGCTGAGACCCAGGGCACAAAATTCCTCTCCACCTGTGAGCCTGTGAAATTAACAAGTGACAGCTTCCAAAATGCAATGGGGGACAGGCCTAGGACAGACATTCCTGTTCGGAAAGGGAGAAATAGGCAGGAAGAAAGGGGTAACTGTTCCCAGGTCAGTCCAAAACCCAACAGGGAAAACAACAGTAAGTCTTAAAGCAGGAAACTCCCTTGTTTCCATGTCCTGCCTCCTGGTGTGATCTGAGGACCCTTTGCCAACTGACATGGACCCTCAGGTTAAGGAAACAAAAGTTGCCTAGAGGTCGAGGCTTCAGGGCCTGACTGGCAGGGCACATTTCTAAATTCCTATCGCTACAGGAAAAACCACACTCTTTTTTTTTTTTTTGATATTAACTATTAATTTTATTTTGTGCTCCATTTGTAACATGTATTTGACTATTTTAGAAAAAAATAATGTTACAATATATAAAATAATTGTACTTTTTGACATTTTATATTTAATTTTTGATAAATTTTCAATTGTTTACATTTTGAATGCCAGTGAATTTTATTTTTAATTCTATATAAATGATAGAATATATAAGTTCTTGTTAAATTATATAAATTCTTATTCTTAAAAATACAGATTCTGAAAAAGTGTGAGCTTTCAAACACTAATTAAATCATAATTAGACATTTTGCTGAAATGAAAGCGAACAACGTGATTTTATGGATTTTTTTTGTGGAATTGGTGATTCTCTCTCATCACTCAGACCTCCCCTGGCAGCCACCACGGAGCTCACACGGGTGCTGTCGTGAGTAGTATTCTGCCCACGTCCAGTACTGCCCGGACGACAGATTTGCACAGATTTCTCAAGGCTGTTCTGCCAGGATTGGAAGACGGCGTCTCATACTAGCCATTTGTTGGCCTCGTAATGCGGCTGTGGCTGTCCCCAGCGTCCTTGCACGGCGGTTACTGGCCCGTCTGGGCCTCCTGTGGGCCGGGAGCCCGCGGGGCAGAGTCTGCGCACTCCACTCTGCAGCCACCAGGTCTGACACGTGTCGGCGTGGAGCCGCGCCCGTCTCCGCGTGGGACGGGGCCTCCGCATCCCTCCTGTGGTCTGCCTGCCTTCCCAGGACGCAGGGGCCTCAGTCGTGGCCGTGGCCGGCAGGTGGAGGACTTACCTGCTGCCTCCTGGGCCCCTCTCTCTACTGTCTCTCTTCCCCTCC
>CAUYRT010105343.1:0-11111 GCA_963574885.1 Lepilemur ruficaudatus | reverse complement strand
TGGCCACGACCAGCTCTGCGACGTCTGGAAAGTCACTTCCCTGAGCCTCACGTCCCTTATTTACAAAACATTCGTAGCAGCACCCGCTTCACGAAGGTGTGGGGGTCACACACGACCATGCGGGCGAGGCGCTCAGCGCGTCACCGTGACTCCGTCTCGTCCTCCACGCGCCGTCCCCGCCAGCCTCGCGCAGCCTCCTCGCTCGGCCTCCGCCGTGCACGCGCCGCCCCGGCGGCGGCGTCCCGCCTGCTCTCTACCCCTCCACTCGTCAGCGCCACGGGCCAGGCTCTGTGGTGACGGGGGTCCGCGGTCTCTGCTCGAAGCCTCCTAACGGCCTGTGGACCGGGGTCTATCACCCCCGCCGCTTCGGAGACGAGCAAACAGGCCCGGAGGGGTCGAGAGGCTTCCCCGAGGTCAGAGAGCTCGAGCGTCCGCCCGGGCGGAATCCGGACGCGCCGAGTCCACAGCGCGGGCGCCTCCCGGGTCCGAGCGGCCCCGCGTCCGTTCAAACGCCGCCCGCTCCCTCGCCTTCAGCCGCTTCCCGGTGCCCCCCACACCTCAGGTCGGGCCTCCCGGGGGCCTTTCCTTTTCCCGGGCCAGAAACTGAGCGGTGAGGCCGACGCGCGTGCCGGGACGCGCGCAGGTCGCCGCGAGTCCTCCGACAGGGACTGAGAGGCCGCCGGCCCGGCGCAGCGTGGCGGCTCCGAGCGGAGCAGCAGGGGCGCGGCGCGCGGGTCCGGCGGCGCGGCCACGTGGCGGGGAGGGGGCGTCTGCGCGCACGGGCGCGCGCGGCTGGGAGCCCGCGGGGGCGCGAGTTGCAGTTCTGGTGTATGTATGGCGGGGAGGGGCCGGCGGCCCGGAGGGCCGGCTCCGCCCCCTGTGCGCATGCTCCGGCGGCGGCGGCTTATAAGGCGGCCGTGCCGGCCGGGCCAGACAAAGTGGCGAGCTGCGACGTGACTGGCGGCCGCGTGGGTGCTCGGACGCGCGAACGGGCAGCGGGCGAAGGACGCCAGCCAGAGCCTCGGTCCCGCGGAACTCCAGCCCGCTCCGCAGCGTCACGCACACGCTCGGCGCCGCGAGCCGGGCACATAACGGTTAGTGGGGTAGCAGCGCGCGGGGTTCGCCGTGGAACCCGCGCTGCCCTCTCCGCCCGGGTGGGCTAGGAGAGACCTCGCGAGCGGGGAGACCTCTTCTCTGGGGGAGGGAGGCGGCCCGACCGAGGACATCGTGGCCCCGGGCAGCCGCGTGGCCCCAGCGCGCGGCGTTGTTGAAGGGGACCTTGAGGCGCCGGGGACAGCGCTTCTCCCGGGCTAGCCGCGGGCCCCGTGGTCAGGTGCCGGCCACTGGCCTGCCGAGGAGTTGGGTCGTGGTGCCCAGTGACCTTGGGGATGTCGCTTCCCCTCTAGTCTTCAGTAGGCTCCCTCCAGAGATGCTTTGATCTTGAACGGGGACGACGCGGGGCTGCTTCACGTGGTGCCTCCGGGCTCTCCCGGCCGCTTTCCGCTCCAGGGGAAGGGACTCCGGGCGGGAGTTATTTTGGATTCCTGGCGTGTCCGCCCCAGCCCTCTCGCCCGCCGAACCTTGTCCCACCTGGTGACTTTCGAGAGTGATAAGGGAAGCTGCATTCCCCGCAGCCAGGGCGTGACCGCAGGGTTCGAATGACTCTGCGGAGAGGATGGGGCAGCCTGGGACTCCCGGGACTGGTGCAGACGCGGCTCTTTGTCACTCAACCTGTGGCTGCGAACGTCCGCCGCCGTGCCCTCCCCCTACTCCCGGACTTAAGGCGGCCCTGTTGAGACGAGACGAATCTGAAGGATAGCGTTACACTGGTCAGATGCACGCTTTTTGTTCCAAGTACATCTTTTTTTCCCGCGTGCATTTTAACATCTCATTTCTTTGTCGGGATATATTTGGTGCAAAAAGCAGTTGCCAAAATTAGTTTGTAATTGATCCAAACCGGGAAACAAACTTGTTACTACTTTAGTCTTTCCCCGGGTTTCCACTGGGTGATTGTAAACTGGGTTTCTACTGATAACAGTAAAATGTTTACAAGCTACGTTATTATAACTAGTTTTGAATTTTAAAAAAAAAAAATTGTTCTGGTTTTGAGATAAAATGTGTACACATCAGTTCCCCAATAAAATAAGTGTGGGATTAATAACTACTGGAATTTTGTGTGAGTTGTGTGAGAGTTTGGGAGAGTACGGGAGGAATTAAGCCATTAATAAACAATTTTTGATCTCAGCTACCCGCCCAGCGAGGTGAAGCAAAAACTATGTATGTTCAGTTTTTTAATTAGGTATTAAATAGTACCCACAAATCCAAGTCCTATACCCTGGGGTATAACTTTGCCTTCAGATTGCCATAGAAATGATCAAGAATTCAAGACATCTAGCACTTAAAACATGTAGTGGTTAGATTTTTATTTAAACAAAAATTGAATATATTTTAGTAATTCATTCCTGGTTCAGATAGATGCTGTTGTTTCATCAGATTACAGTGACCCTTGTTGAATGTACAAGTTAATGATCTGAGGAACATTTTATGAGATATTTATAGCTGAATAGATTTAAAGATTTAGTTGGAAGCTTAACATAATATAGGCTGTAACATCCCTAAACAGATTAACAAGGAGAAAAGGATCATACCACCATAGTATGAAACTAACTGGTTAGTGTTTCAATAGTTTGCATATCTTTTGGCCTTTTTTTTTTTCTCTCGGACCCTCCCCGTCTCTTTTGGCCTTTTAAATATTAAAGTATATAATTTTAGCTCTGGAAAGAATATAATGACCAGCTGGTCAGTTTCCTTTATTTTACAGATAAGGAAACTGAGGCTGAAGAGGTTAAGTGACCTACCATTTTAGGTCTGCAAACTTGTTAAGGATTGGGTGGGACGGCTGGGCGCGGTGGGTCACGCCTGTAATCACTCAAGGTCAGGAGTTCAAGACCAGCCTGACCAAGAGCAAGACCCGTCTCTACTAAAAATAGAATGAAATTAATTGGCCAACTAAAAATATATAGAAAAAATTAGCCTGGCATGGTGGTGCATGCCTGTAGTCCCAGCTACTCGGGAGGCTGAGGCAGAAGGATTGCAAGTCTGAGGTTGCTGTGAGCTAGGCTGACACCATGGCACTCTAGCCGAGGCAAGAGAGTGAGACTCTGTCTCAAAAAAAAAAAAAAAAAAAAAGGATTGGGTGGGAACTATGTGTGTTATTTTACTCCCATTTTTGTAAGATTGGCACTCCTGAGTTTTCTCTAAGATTGTAAATATGGATACAAATTATCTCAGTCTCAAAGTAGATTTTATTTTTTTCTTTTCACCAAAGGTTCAATTAATCTGTAATGAAAATAAATCTTAGAGTAATAACTTTTGTCAACTTCTTTTGTCTGTCCCTCATTCCCATCGTGTTTTCAATTCACTTCATAATGTGCATTCCTATTATGCAGGGTTTAGATCTCTGTATAGATGTCTTCACGGCTGTCTGTTTTTGTTGCAGATGAGGAGGACTAGGAAGAGGGAACTTGTCTTTGGAGAAACTAGTCCAGAAAGTTGTGAATTTTCTATATTCAGCAATTTGTTATTGGCTGCCTGGCACTATGAGAGACTTAGGATTCAGCAGTGAACAAATTCTAGGACTTGCCTTCCCAGAGTTTATAGTCTAGCTGGAAAACAGATAAATATATAACTACCACAGCAAGTACTCTTTATAAACAAGTATGAAATGTTATGATAGAGTAGGTATATAGGTTCCTGTAGCAACAAATATTGTGTAGGTATGAGAAGACATCCAAATCAGTATAGAAGCAATCTGGGTAGACCTCTCTGAGGAAATGCTATTTAACCTGGGACTTGAAGGATGAGTAGGAGCTAGCTAGTCAAGGGAGTGATGGGAGGAAACAGCATTCCAGACATGAGTACTGAAACTATACTCAGAGTACAGGGTGCAGTACAAGAGCTGAAAGAATTTCACCAAAGCTAAAGCATAAAGGGGTCAGAGAGAATGGGAAGAGATGGAAATTCAAAAGATAGAAAATGGAGAGCCCTGTGAGTCATTTTAAGAAATCGGGGAAGAGACTAAAAAAATTTAAAGGAACACTCTTGAAGCGTACTGAAATCAGTTTAAGGATTTTCAGTGGGGCTGGTAATAGCCTGATCAGAGTTTGCATTTTAGGAACATCACTCTGGATACAGTGTGGAGAACAGGTTAAAGGGAGGCTGTTGGAGTGGTGTGAGACCACAGTGATGGACAAGATGGACAGCAGTGAGAAGATGGGAGGAGAAAGGGAAACAGGCAGCCTTTGGTGGGGAACCAGATGGAGACTGGGGAAGCCAGAGGAGCTAAGGATATCACCCAGATTTCTAGCTTGAGCAAATGTGAATTTATTATATGGTATTTGTCTCCATTTAATCAAAGGGGACACTAAGAGGTGTCCCCTTTGTGCCGGGGCTACTCAGTTTGTAAGACTTAGAGACAAAATTCAAATTCATTCTTGCCCTCTGTATTTGTTGGTGACACTGAGAGTGTTGTTTTTTCTTAATTGGTTCACTTCTAAACAATGTAGTATGGAAAATTTCAAAACACAAACAGTTGAGCCACATATTTCTTCTCTACCCCTACCCACTTTCCTCAGTTCCTACTGTATTATTGTGAAGCAAATCCTAGATACAGTTATTTCATTTGTAAATATTTCAGTATATATCTCTGAAAGATGACTCTCAAGAAAATCATAACCACAATACCATTATCCCACCTTTAGAAATTAACATCACCAAGTATCCAGTCAATATTCAAATTTTCTTAAGTTGTTTTTAAATAACTGGTTGGTTTGATTTGGGATCTAAACAAGGTCACACATTACATGCATTTGGTTGGATGTGTTTTTTAATCTAGAGGGTCCCCTTTCTCTCGTTTTTCCTCACAATTTATTTGTTGAAGGAATCAGGTCATTTTTCCTGCCGTTTCTCTCATTGTGAGCTTTGATGAATATGTCCCTTTGGTATAGTTTTAACATGTCCTAGTTTAATATGTCCCTCTATTCCTTGTATTACCTGTAAATTGGTAGCTAGAATGAAGACTTTGAGCAGGTTTGATTTCTGACTGAGGGTGCAGGGGCTGCGGGCAGCTATAACACACAGGTAGTAGTGTGTACTTCCTTAAGGAGGCATGTGATATTTGTCCCTCTTTCTGCTATGTTAGCAACCTATTTCCATTATTTCACTAGTGGTTTGCAGATGGAAATAATTTAACTATGCCTTTAATTCTACTGTTCCTTCTTAATTTATTAATTAAAATACCTCTATAAAGAGTACAGTTTGAATAGGCAGGGCAAGTTTATGTGTTTTAATATGATATGGTATATGATTGAGAAACTATCTTTTTCTAGACATGTATTTAAATGTATCAAGGTATGTCTTCTTTATAGGCCACTATTTTAAGTTGTTCAAATGTTTTTAGCACTTGATGTTGACATTGCAAATAGTTTTTAGTATTTGGAATATTTTTAAATTCTGTTCTTAAATTGATGGGGCTTCTTTTTGTCTTGTCTTCTTGGAGGGTCTGTCTGTTCCCCCAGCTATTAGGGAATACCTGGTAGAATCACTGCTAAATATAAATCTCTAGCTATAAACAGATGCCAGATTTTAAATTCCCTGAGGACAGACGTTGACTAGTCTTATCAAGGATCTGCTTTTCCAGTTACTTGCTGGGCATTTCAAACTTACTGTATCACTTTTAAAGCTCATCATCTCTGTTCTCAACTTCCCTTCATCCCCCAAACCTAGTCTTTTCTTCTTACGCTACCATTCTTTCAGGTAGCTAGGCTTAAAACCCCTGAGTCATCTTAATACTACCCTGAGTAGGGCGCTGCCCTACCGAATGCAGATAGGTGCCAATCCCTTCTCCCCTTTGTTACCTTTTTTTTTCCTTTGTTACCTTTTGCTTCCACCCCCTACACCCTTTTTTAATTCATATTACTGCTACCTAGTTTAGGCTGTTGTCTCAGTTAATGCAGTGGCCTTTTACCTTCTGTCATTGTCACACCCTTCTCCAATTTGTCCTACAGGGTGCTGCTAGTTCCTGATCATATCATTTCTGTACTAAACTTCTCATGGCTTTCCAGTGTCTACCAAATTAAGTAGTATTTGTGTGGATAAAATTAAGTCTTCCATGATATATGGCTCTAACTTACCTTATTAAGTTCTGCATGTTACTTTTCCTTTAATTTGCCCTGACAAACTGGCATTTTCCTCCTGTACTTTTTTTTTCTTTTGCAGGGAGGGGGTTTTATAGAAGATT
The DNA here is from genome assembly GCA_963574885.1 of Lepilemur ruficaudatus. NCBI lineage: Eukaryota > Metazoa > Chordata > Mammalia > Primates > Lepilemuridae > Lepilemur > Lepilemur ruficaudatus. The sequence goes on along the minus strand of CAUYRT010105343.1, from coordinate 4,813 downwards.
TTTACAATGGATCAGTATGGTGGAAAGACTGTATAGGTGACATGTTTGGTTCCTAATGTCATGCAGAGAAGGGATTGATTAAAATGCAGTAACAGACTTCTTATGGAAATGGTGGTCGGTCTTCTGGGGTCATGATAAACGCGATGATAGGATCAGTTCACATCCACAACAGTGAGACAGCTGCATGGGCACCACTGAAGGGTGCCACTGACCGTTTATGCTGCAGAGCAAGATGCAGCTCTGTTGGTTGTCCATGCTACCTTATTGCTAATCACAGTTGCTAATATTATTGAATCTGATTTGATTACAATGACTTAACCTTTGTATAAAGGAGAATTTCCTCAAAACATACGGGTGTTGTAAGCTATGTATTTGGTCATTGGTTGAAAAATATGTCTTCCTTGTGATTTTGCTTTTCCTATACAGATCTCTGAAGGTTGTTGAATGAATACAAGCCTAACACACTGCTCTGGTGTGTTAAGAGAGTAACAGAGCCTTTATAAGTTGCCTCATTGAGTTTTGAGAACCAAAGCTATGTTTTTACTTTATTAACTTTATCTTCTGTTCCCCAAGTAGGGTTTTTTTAACCTGGCATCTGCATATTGATCCCTCAAGGTATATAGCATTCAGGGGAGTCTGTGAACTTGTTTGGGGGGAAAAAATTACATCTTTTCATTAACTTCTAACTAAAATTTAGAATTTCTTTCAACTGCAAATATAGGCAACAAACCATAGTTATATTAGCAGTACCTGTGACTTTGTCACCAATAGAAATCACAATTATATCATAATGCAATTGCTGTAGCTATCCTGAAATTAAGTTCGTCACGACTTCCAAATTACTGTGGTTAGTAGACCCACTGCTAGATCTTAATTTGTTACTTTAAAAAGCACATTATTATTTCCAGTTAAAATATTTTGATAGTTCTACCTTTGCATTTTATTTATACACTTAAAAACATTATTCTGACAAGGGTTCCATAGGTTTACCAAACTGCCAAAGGAATCTGTGGCACCAAAGAGAGGCTAGGGACCCCAGCTCCTCACTCCTTTACTTATGTTCCAATGTGAGAATGAAGTTAGCCAGAACCCATGGTGGAACATAGCACACAGATTATGATGTCACAGGATTATGTAATCATGATGTCATAGGTTAAATAGAGTCTTTGGCTACTGACTTACTTTTATTTACTAATCATCATAAATTCTGACCTCACAAAAGGGAATAAAATGCTTGTGTTATGTGCTAAGGGAGAGTAAAATGATTTTCACAAATAAAGGCAGAATAATTTTCCTTTCTATTCAGGATATATATGTTTATGTTTCCAAAAGAGTTCTATTTTAAGTGCCGTAAGTTAAATGGAACAGTGAATGTCTTCATTGACTTGAGGTATTTTCTTGCCCTGTCTGGGTGTGTTCACATCAGCAAATGCACTTAAAACTGCTTCACACCTTGTCTTCAACAGCTTAGTGTGTTACTAGTGCAGGCCTTTGTTTGGATTAACTGGAATATCCCCTAAAGAGGTCAGTGAATCTCAGGTTTGAAATACCTGCCTTGCAGATTAGAAATGTACAGCCTTACCTCAGTTTATTGGAGTAGAGGGAAGGGTAGTAGTTTAATAATTACTATAGTTTACAGGAAAATAAAACACTCATTTTAAAATTGTGTATTTCTGATGAAAGAACCAATAATTATCTTAATGACAACAGTCTAAGATTTATATTGTCAACAATTAAAAAGACTAAGTTTAACTGTAGTGTATTTTGAGGTAATAATGCTGATTTCTTTTTGATAGATCTTTAGTGTCTATGTATGTCTTCTAAAAAGCTTTGCAATTTGAGAATGGTATACGCCCATTTCTCTTTAGATCCCATAAAATTTTTGCTTTCTACTAAAGAGAGAGAATGGTGAATAATGCAGGCAGTACTCAATTTTAATATTCTTTTGTGGCTTGTCTGGCACTAGTGAAGCAAACAAGAAAACAAAACAATTTAGTTCCTTATTGGAGACAATGGGGGTCAAGGTAACATCATAGTGAAATTCAGACTCATTTAAGGGGTTTTTATTAAACAATTAGGGTTGTGTACAAGAAATTATTAGAGAAGAAGAAATATATATTTTAAAATATGGCTTGAAAACTTATGAGAATAAAACTTTAAAATGAACCATTATTATATTGCTCTGTTGTCTCTAGTCCTCAAAGATTTTTTATGTGAAACTAAGTATAATGTATAATTATTTATATGAGCGAATAGCTCAACCCAGCTTTTTGCAAGAAAAGGAGAAGCTTTCTCTGTTGTTTATCTTTCTCTTAATGAATTGTAATCCATTTATTCTCCCTATTAGGCTTCAGAATACTGGCAGTGAAGTAGATTGTAGTAGAAATGCCACCTATTGTATTCAAATACTCTTTTATATTGAAAGTATTAAATAGCATAATAATAAAACCCTGATAACACACTTGTTTGTAATTTTAATCCAGCTAGTACATTGCTTCTTCAGATTCCGGAACAAGGTAGGTTATATATTAATAAATTGAAACTGCCCACTTAGATCTTGTTTTGTTGACTATATTTTGGGTTGCTGTAGAAAACAGAATATATACAGTTATTTATTCCAGGATATAACCTGGAATTCTGCCAAGCAAAACGCATCATTGATGGTCATAACCTCTGACTTCCCGTTCTTCATTACTACTAACATTGTTATGTTTGGGGTTTTTTTTTGAGACAGAGTCTCACTCTGTTGCCCAGGCTAGAGTGCCGTGGCGTCAGCCTAGCTCACAGCAACCTCAAACTCCTGGGCTCAAGGGATCCTTCTGCCTCAGCCTCCCGAGTAGCTGGGCTACAGGCATGCGCCACGATGCCCGGCTAATTTTTCTTTCTATATATTTTTAGTTGGCCAATTAGTTTCTTCCTATTTTTAGTAGAGACGGGGTCTCACTCTTGCTCAGGCTGGTTTTGAACTCCTGACCTTGAGCGATCCGCCCGCCTCGGCCTCCCAGAATGCTAGGGTTATAGGCGTGAGCCACCACGCCTGGCCAGGACTAAGACATCTTAAAGCAATTGCCCCTTGATGGCTGGCCAGTATGTCCTTTTCTCCCCAGGGAATCATGCAATTGACTTTCTCTTCCCTTCTTTGTCCACTTACAACTTACATTGCCTGAAATGTGATTACAGTTTGAACTAACTGTACATACATTCTTTAAAAGTTCTTTACCTTATCCTCCTCTACTTCCATTCCCTTTACAGTGGGCCTTATCAGACTCTCTCTTCTTTTTCCCTCACCTCCTTTCCTATGGTTTATGAGACAAAAAAAAGCCTCAATCTTTGCTAATAAATATGAGAAGCACTAGTGATACAACAGTATCAAGGAAGAGGAAACTTGTAAGTATACATTTCATTGTGACTGATGTAATAAAAAATGGCTCTACTAATCTCTTAAAGCTTTGAAATATCCATAGAAGTTATTTTCTAATCCCTAAACATCCTTATCTGCCTCCTTATCACCATAAATGAGTACATTTATCCTTTATCCAAAATATTAAAGAGACCTAAACTAACTTGATTGTATAGTTTTTGTTTTAGTTAATTATGCTATTGTTTTCTACAGTGTATTAAAGACATTTATGTATTTATGTTCTCTGTTGCATGACTTTGAGAAGTAGCTCAGGTGCCTAGTCGAGGTGGGAAAATGCTCTGGCAATCAGGAATTTACAGTGAGAAGTAAAAATGGATTTGCCACTACTTTTGACCAGGTGTCCACTTTTTACCCAAGAATCTTACTGCTCAGTCCTAAATAACCCACAGTCCCGTTACATTGGACAGTGAGCCACTTTTTATTCATCTGACATGAAATACTTGGTGAACTTAATGTAGAAAAAATACAGATGTTGATTATGTCTACCTTAAAATAAATCATCCTTAACATATACTGAGAATATTGGTACTTTATCTTCTTAATATTGGTGTGGTTCTTAGTTGAATACATTTGCCACAGGACGCTGTGAAAGAGTGAAAAACCAGGCCCTTTTTACTCTACAGTAAGGGAGCAGGAATTGGTAGAATCTTAAGGACAAGTTGGCACCATGAGTCAAAAACCTTAGCATTTTGCAGAAATTCTATGTCTAACAATGTATGCTAAATTTCTAATTCACCATAGTAGTGTTTATAAAAGGAAAAAAAAAAAAAAGAAGAGCAACCTAAGTGTGCAATAGTAATTTTTTAAAGTATGGTACAGCCATAGAGTAGAATACCATTATTTAAAAACAATATTATAGGCTAGGCGCAGTGGCTCACACCTATAATACTAGCAACCTGGGAGGCCGCAGCGAGAGGATCGTTTGAGCTCAGGAGTTCCAGACCAGCCTGAGCAAAAGCGAGACCCCATCTCTACTAAAAATAGAAAGAAATTACTTGGACAGCTAAAAATATATAGAAAAAATTAGCCGGGCATGGTGGCGCATGTCTGTAGTCCCAGCTACTTGGGAGGCTGAGGCAGAAGGATTGCTTGAGCCCAGGAGTTTGAGGTTGCTGTGAGCTATGCTGACTCCAGGGCACTCTAGCCTGGGCAACAAAGTGAAAGTCTGTCTCAAAAAAAAAAAAAAAAAATACAAATTAGCCAAACAACTAAAAATATACAGAAAAAATTAGCCGGGCATAGCAGTGCATGCCTGTAGTCCCAGCTACTTGGGAGGCTGAGGCAGGAGGATCGCTTGAGCCCAGGAGTTTGAGGTTGTTGTGAGCTAAGCTAACACGAGGGCACTCTAGCCCTAATGACAAAGGGAGACGCTGTCTCAAAAAAAAAAAAATT
>CAUYRT010105339.1:0-23788 GCA_963574885.1 Lepilemur ruficaudatus | reverse complement strand
CTCACAGCAACCTCACACTCCTGGGCTCAAGCAATCCTTCTGCCTCAGCCTCCCAAGTAGCTGGGACTACAGGCATGCGCCACCATGCCTGGCTAATTTTTTTTTATATATATGTATTTTTAGTTGGCCAATTAATTTCTGTTTTTAGTAGAGACGGGGTCTCACTCTTGCCCAGGCTGGTTTTGAACTTTTGACCTTGAGTGATCCACCCGCCTCAGCCTCCCAGAGTGCTAGGATTACAGGTGTGAGCCACCATGCCCAGCCTTGTGTCTGATATTGACAGCCAATACAAGAGAATCATCCTGAGCTATATGATACACAGAGACTGTGAGGAGAAAGCAGATTCCTCAGGGGATGTCAATATTTCATGGCACTTAGGTCTCAAAAAAAATTTGGTAGTTTTCCCATGGTTTTGAACTAGCCTGTTAATAAAGTCAGAAGAAGATTTCTTACTGCTGTTTACAGGGTTCTTCAGAGACTCCTATGGGAATAGACTAAGTAAAAATTGGACACAATTTCTCAGGGGACCAACGCAAGGACACTCAAAGGACTCAGCCTTGTGCCTAAATGGCCTAGGAAAATGGAAAGATTATATGGTTTTCACATGTCCTGAAGAGGTGGCTGAACCAGCATTTAAGTATAGATATAGATATGGCATTAGGGAGTGGCAAGAAATGTCTGGTAAGAACTTGAGTTGTTGGGTGCCATGGCATTTGCTTTATAACTTTACCTCATCTCAGAATATACAGAATCCTTCCATATTTTCAAATCCAATTCTCATCTACTTTTACTGTCTTTATGGCTTCATAATTACAGAAATTACTCATGGATACATTTTAAAGGAAAATAATTCTAATGAAGTACACACTAGCAAAAAAAAAATAAATAAATTTCCTCTTTATAACTTCCTCACTAATCCCCTATATATACATTATATATTATTTATATGTTATATATGGTATATATTATACTTGCTGTCACTGAACTGTGTATGCATATACATATGTACATGTATTTACAGATGTATATGTATTTACTGTGTACATAAACACATTTATTATGACTTTTTTATTGCTTCAGTGGAATCCTCCAAAGAACATAACCTGTTTGCCACTTTAGAGGGCATAGTTTCACCATCTAAAGGAATAATGTAATAATGACTATAATTAGTTGAAGAATATTAACTATATAAAATTCCATTTATCTAAAGTCATACTCAAAAAAATGAATTAAACTATGTAAAGCATTTCGATGAGTACCTGCCACAAGGTGACTGATATGTGGGAACATTCATGCCTTAAATTGTTGCCAATATTTAAAAATATAACATAATCAAATGGTATAATTTTTAACAATCTGAATAGTCTGATATTCTTTCACTTTATGTTGCATTTTCCTCATCACAGGTGAGGTGGAAATCCTTGTGTATTTATTGGCCAGCTGAATTTTTTCTCTTGTGAAATGCCTGTCTTTATAATGTTTACATTAAAAAACATTTTTCTTACTGATTAATAAAAGGTGTTTGTATCTGCTCTATATTGATCTTTTTTGTTTACTGCAAATATATTTTCAGCCTGTCATTTTTCTTTTAGCTTTGTTCATATCTTTTTCAACGCAGAAATTTAAAATGTTCCTCTCATAAAATTTGTCACTTTTTTTCCGTTACGGCTTTTGACATGAATATATTTCATATATGCCTCTATTTCTTTCATAGATTCTTTTGCTTTCTGGTTAAGACTTTGAACAGGAAAAACTTATTTTTGAGTGTGAAATTAGGTAGAAACCTAAGTTTTCTTTTTTCCAAATAGATTTATTTCTCATGTGAAATAATTTATAACAAAATGTGATAAGATCAGCAGCACTAGGAATTTGTACCCTCTACACTCTACCAAGTCTGCTCTCTTCTCTTTGTACTAAGCTCTGCAATAACATGGGGATAAATTATCCCGTCAGTTTTTGTCTAGATCTCTCTGCCTCAAGTTCCCACACTACCATGTGATTACAAGCCACGTTGAGACAGTATAGTGGCAGGTCAGTTGACAAGAAGGTCTCAGTTCATTGTCTTGTGGCAGTCAGGGCTAGGCTACATTGCCATAGAATCAGAACATTGCAGATATTATTCCACACTTTTCTGGCTTCTGTTGTTTTCATGGAAAAGTCAGCTGTCAGTAAATTTTGTCTTTCTTTTATGGTAATGCATCCTTCTAATTGTTTTCATAGTCTTATACTTGCATCTCGTGTTCTATGTATAGTTTCAGTTTGATGTGTCTAAATGCAGATTTCCTGCTTGGCTTTGCTGGTTTACTAATTCTGAGTTATAGGGTGTTTAATCAGTTCTGAAAATTTTTCATTCTGTAGATCTTTGTAAATTGCTTCCCTGATTTCCATATAATACTTGAAAAACTATGTATAGGCATATGTTAGACCTTACTGTATTCTCCATATTTATTCAAATCTCGTTTATATTTTCTTTTTCTTTCTTTCTTTCTTTTTTTTTTTTTTTTTTTGAGACAGAGTCTCACTGTGTTGCCCAGGCAAGAGTGCTGTGGCATAAGCCTAGCTCTCAGCAACCTCAAACTCCTGGGCTCAAGCGATCCTTTTGCCTCAGCCTCCCAAGTAGCTGGGACTACAGGCATGTGTCACCATGCCCAAATAATTTTTCTATATATTTTTAATTGGCCAATTAATTTCTTTCTATTTTTTTTTTTGTAATAGGGACAGAGTCTCGCTCTTGCTCAGGCTGGTTTCAAACTCCTGACTTTGAGCGATCCTCCCGCCTTGGCCTCCCAGAGTGCTAGGATTACAGGCTTGAGCCACTGCGCCCAGCCTTGACTAATATTCTTCAGTAGTTTCTTGTGCTTTTTATATATTTCCATTTTTTAATCCATTCAGTAATTAAATACTTATTCAGTATCCTGTGATTCTGGCATCTAGAGTTTCATGTCTTATGCTGGTATTAGCTGGGAAGGATTGCAGTGAATGTAGCAATCTATATCATATATATGAATGTCACTTGTATATAATTTCTTGACTGGTTAGTACATACTGAAATTAAAAATTACATATAAAACCTGTTTTTATTGAAAGGATTTGATATAAAACGTTAAACTTTGTTGAGTGAATGGGGCACTGCACAATTATAGAATATTTGGAGATTGATTCTATGATGGTTTATTACAAAATACAATAGGCTTATAGATGCATGCAGTTTATATGGTTAATATGAGCAGGACAACTTCTTTCACATTCTTTCCATGTCAATAAAAGAGAAACACTTCATAATAAGCAGGACTTGCTGACCCTGGAGGATGTGGCTGTGGAGTTCACCTGGGAGGAGTGGCAGCTCCTGGGCCCTGCTCAGAAGGACCTGTACCGGGATGTGATGTTGGAGAACTACAGCAACCTGGTGTCAGTGGGTGAGGACAGCTGCCCTGTGTCACTCAGAGGGTGCCCAGACTGTGGACTTTGCTCTCTTAGCCATTTACCCGTGGAAGTCACTGCACTGCTCTGAAGAGCAGATTTGTACTACATCCTCTGGCTTCTGATAAAAGGATATACAGTCACCACTTGGTATCTTTGGGGGATTGGTTCCAGGATCTTCCATGGATACCAAATCCACAGATGCTCAAGTCCTTATATAAAATGGCATAGTATTTGCATATAACCTGCAATACATCCTTTTGTATACTTTAAATCATTTCTAGATTACTTATACTTAATACAATATAAATGCTCTGTAAATAGTTGTTATACTATGTTTCTTATTTATATCACTTTTTATTCTTGTATTGTTATTTGTTCTTGGGTTTTTATCGAGTATTTTCAAACTGCAGTTGGTTGAATCCACAGATGTGGAACCTGCAGATACGAAGGCTGACTATAACCTACCCTCTCCTGAGAGAAAAGCCTCTACGTTTCAGATGTGAAATCCGTCTAGTTCCTAAAATGTAACATTCTTCCTTGTTATATATACCAGCCCAATTCATTGTGTCTGAGTCTTCTATCATTTCCCATAAACAGGTTATCAAGCTAGGAATCCAAATGCACTCTCCAAGTTGGAACGAGGAGGACCATGGACGATAGATGAAATGTGTAGTCGAATCTGTCCAGGTGAGTGAGAACTAGCAAGATGCCTAACTGCAGAAGTCATATTATAGTCAATCAGAGAAGGCTGTTTGAGTGTCTGAGGCATAGAAACAGTGCCTCCATGTATCTCTCTCCCCATATCAGAACTTTTAAGTATTTAGAGGGAAATATATCTCTTTTTTCTTTCCTTAGATCTGATCTCTGTTTATGTTATCTTCCATCTTAATTTTGGTTTGTTTGCCTAGTTTTCTTCTTCCTTGGATTCTATTATCTTCCCCTTTATATCCTGTCACAATGTCTCTGCCTGTTCATTCCACTTCCCTGGCTATTAAATTCCACCTTCTGGGCCTTGCTCCACAGAGAGACCTTTGAGTTAATCACTGTCTTCTGACTATTGCACTATTCTGCCCCATTGAGAAATACTGATTTCTCTAACATCCAACCTCACCTTGTATATTGTGCCCTCACAGTAACCTTGGTCTCTTACTACATTGATCTGGCTCCTTAGCTTCTCTACCCACCCCCAACAACCCCCTCTGAGGTTCCTCAGTGGTTCCATTTTTTTTTGCTGTTCTCCTAATCCTTGTAATTTTCCTTCATTCCAGTTAACTCTTTACATTCTCTGGATAAGACTCCCAGATTGACATCTCCCTTAATATTGTCCAGCATATACAACTGGCCTATGATTTCCTATTCCTGTGTGAGGAATAGGAGTCATCCTCCCTCCATAGAAAACCTTTCACCTTTTCCATCTTATTTTAAGGTTACAGTCTCCTTTAGTACCATACATCATCTATTCTGTCCATGCTGGTGTTATGTTGAATGTCCTGTACCTATGGAATTCTCTTCTTAAAGGTCTCTGTTGTTTCTGTTGACTCTTTAACTAGAAGGGACTGTTCTACATCAGTTCCAGTCCAACCTAGGTCATAAATTATGTTTGTCTCAGAGAACTTCCTTGTACAATTGATATTTCTGATTCTCCTTTAGTTCATCTTAGACATTAGCATTGTATTCATTTCCCTAAATTGTTTTTCTGATTATATATTTGGTTTTTTTAAAATAGCTTTATTGAGATAACTTACATACCATACAATTTGCCAGTTTAAAGTTTACAATTCAGTGCTTTGTAGTATATAAAGTTACATAACCATCATCACAATTTGGGAAGATTTTCACTGAATGTATCACTTAAAAAAAAAAATTCTTCCCAAGCCCCCAGCCCTAGGCAACCACTAATCTACTTTTATCTGTACAGATCTCCTTGTTCTGGACGTTTCATATAAATAGAATCAAAAAATATATGGTCTTTCATGTCTGGCTTCTTTTATTTAGCATATTTTTTGAAGTTCTTCCATATTTTGGCATGTATTAGTACTTCATTCCTTTTTTGTTGCTGAATAATAATCCATTGTATGGATATACCACATTTTATTCATTCATCTATTGATGGACATTTGGGTTGTTTCTGTTTGGCTTTTATGAATCATGCTGCCAAGAACATTCATATACAACTTTTTCATGAAGATATATTTTCATTTTTCTTGAGTATTTACGTAGGAGTAGAATTCCTGGGTTATACATGGTTGAGGGCTGTGGTGTCCAATCCCCAGGCCTGTTAGGGACTGGGCTATAGAGCTCTGCCACACCCCTACCCATGGAAAAATTGTCTTCCATGAAACTTAGGAACTGGAGGCCGCACAGCAGGAGGTGAGCAGTGGGCAAGCGAGTGAAGCTTCATCTGTATTTACAGCTGCTCCTCATCGCTTGCATCACTGCCTGAGCACTGTCTCCTCCTTGCATCTGTGGAAAAATTGTCTTCCATGAAACCGGTCCCTTGTGCCAAAAATGTTGGGGACTGCTAGTCTAGGAGGAGTCCAAATGCAGTGTTTCTGGTCATCCTGTCCCTGTGATCATACTTTCCCTGTTCACTCATGGGTGGTGTTACTTCTTCTGGGCCACAGTGTGTGACAATATAGACAGAGTATTGCCAACCAGGGAAGCTCACTTGAGCCTTTGGTGTCCAGAGTTTTTAATGGGGCTCAATCACATACTGCCCACCTGGCTGACCTTTAGACTCCAGCCTCTCTCAGAAATTGGGCTCTCCAGTTCCTATAAAGGTTGGAGGGGTATGGCATGGCCCAGAGTTCCTATCATAAATCACATTATTAGACTATCCAGTGGTCAAAGCCACTAGACAAACAAAGACATTCCTGTGGGATAGGACATTCCAGGAGCCTAGAGATCTCCTCCTAGTAGCCAAGGGCAAAGACTAGACTTCTCTTTGGGGAGGTTAGAGCTTCACTACACAGGAGATTACTGCAAAAATGAAAAAATAAGTGGATTGATTTAGAAATATGGAGGAGATAGAGTGTATGGGGGTATAGTCAGAATTAGAATGAGTGTATGACGTTCATGAGGTATATCTAGATTTGAAGTAGGAAAATGATGGCATGAATTAAGAATACAGGCGTGAAATAGGCATGAAATGTGTGAGGTTGTGGGTTTGACTATCAAAAGATTGGCCTGAAGTCAACCAAATAAAGGCCAGTGTTAGAAGGTATCTGTTGGGGAAATAGTGGAGCACAAACATGGATAAATGGAATACTCATGGTAATGTAAACTTTTATTGCTAGGATTAGTTTAGATTTTTATATGTGAGTAATTGAGGCAGCATGGTAGAGGGTTGGTTTTGTATTTTTGTCCTTTCACATCTAGGTAGTCTTGCCTTTCACCTAGGTGACAGCAATGTAAATGACCAAATGTTCCATGAAAAACTGAAGGTGAAGCTGGCACAACCTTGGTCCAGAGGAAGTTTATCCTTTAGTACAACTTAACTGATGCTGAGACATAAATACAGTATTACTGAAGTAGATGCTGTTGGTGGCAAAATGAGGGAACAGTACATCAGGGATGCTGAAATGGGAAAAATTGGATATGACTTCTCTACTGCATGCAGAATGTGATTGAAGAAGGTGACAGTATTCGTATCGTATACAGCACCATGTTAGCTTTTGAAGATGACTGCATGGTACACTGGCCAGTTGCAAAATTCCCTAACGATCATTGTTTTCCTATTTCATCATGAATGGAACATAATGACAACATGACACAGGCAGACCAAACGTTGGAGTGTTGATTATAGGAGTTATCTACTAAATGTCATTGATGTTTTTGGAAAGCTAGTTTGATGGTAGTCTACACACTGAAGAAGGACAAATTTAGGAACAAGATTATCATACAAGAGTATCTCAGTTCACTTTAACAGAGTTTGTTTCTTCTAAGAGAGCTTAAAGAATCCCAAAACTCTAAATGTTGTTAATATCTAAAACCTTGGTTCTGTGCCATACTCAACTTTCATTCTACATGTCTTACCAACATGTCATCCAGTTCTTTTTTCTTTCTTTCTTTTTTTTGAGACAGAGTTTTGCTCTGTTGTCGGGGCTAGAGTGCCGTGGCGTCAGCCCAGCTCATAGCAACCTCAAACTGCTGGGCTCAAGAGATCCTCCTGCCTCAGCCTCCCGAGTAGCTGGGACTACAGATGTATGGTACCACACCTGGCTAAGTTTTCTATTTTTAGCAGAGACTGTCTCACTCTTGCTAAGGCTCATCTCCAACTCCTGAGCACAAGGGATCCTCCTGCCTCAGCCTCCTAGAGTACTAGGATTATAGGCATCAGCCACGCCCAGCTTAGTTCGCTTTTCTTGAATAATATGTATGTATTGATTATTTTCACACTGCCTTCTCCATTTATACCTCCAAGCAGATACTTGTTATCTGTACTACATATCTAATAATCATCTCAAAGTTTATGTTTCACAATGTATACTTTATCTTACATGTTCTGGACTGCAGTATAATATTCCCAATCTCATTATAAGATGCTTTCACTTACCTAGTGGCTCAAGCCATATAGTTAGTAAAGTAATCCTTGATTCCTTACTTTTTATTAACTACTTTCCGCATTGAATTCATCATTTAACCTTGTCTCTTACTGTTTCCTCCACCTCTCACCATCTCCACTGCTCCTTCGAACCACAGTTAACAAATTCCAACTCCCTTCTTTTTTAATTCCGTCTTGTTTATTCAGTTTTCCCTAGCTAGAATTTGACATCAATGAAAATAAGGCATGTTTTGTATATCCCAAATACCAGCAGGATGCCTTGTCCGTGGGAGCCATTCAATAAATATTTGTGGAGAGAATAAACACAACCTTTACCATTTTGGTTCAGTTGTCTCTTCTGCCTTTGTGGTGTGGTATCTCCCCAAGTTTTATGAAATAGTGTTCCTCCTAACCTGTTTGCTTGTAATAATGACTTGCTATATTTTACTATATCTGCATATTTTATAAGGTCCTATTTAGAAAGCAGTCAAATCTATACAGATTGTCAAATACCTAACCTTATTTGTTCACAAACTGCTTTTACTTTTTGGTTTGTTTATATTATTGTGTTTTTAACCAAAGTGTAAGCAATAAGGAACATTTATATATGGAGTTGCTTGTATATTGTTATCATAGTGTTGTCACTAAAAAGCCATATTTAAAAACACACTGAGGAATTTTTTTTTAAAAAAATAGTTTTATCCCCAAAACAAAATTATAAAAGGATTCATTCTTCTCTTGTTTCCTAGAAAACAACAAAGTTGATGATCACTTGCAGGGTCACTTGAAAAATCAAAGAATACTGAAGACTATGGAACAATACCATGAACACAATGCATTTAGAAATATTGTTCCTCAAACCAAGAGTCATTTTTCTTTCAGGGAAAATCATGATATGTTTGAATTATATATAAAAACTTTGAAATCAAATTTAAGTTTAGTGGACCAGAACAAAAGCTATGAAATTAAGAATTCTACTAAATTTAATGGATATGGGAAATCACTTCTTCATGATAAGTATGAAGAACTTCATTCCGTAGTTAAATTCTCTGTAAGTCCAAAATTCAATAGCACTAAATCCCACATCATTAAGCATCAGAGAAATCATGAAATTGAGAAAACCCATGTATGTGGTGAATGTGGAAAAGCCTTTGTCAAGAAGTCTCAGCTCACTGATCATGAGAGAGTTCATACAGGAGAAAAACCTTATGGATGCAGTATGTGCGCAAAAGTATTCTCCAGAAAGTCCAGGCTCAATGAACATCAGAGGATTCATAAAAGAGAGAAGTCCTTTATATGCAATGAATGTGAAAAAGTCTTTACCATGAAGAGCCGTCTGGTTGAACATCAGCGAACTCATACTGGAGAGAAACCCTATGTATGCTGTGAATGTGGAAAAGGCTTCCCAGGCAAGCGTAATCTCATTGTACATCAACGAAACCATACTGGAGAGAAATCCTATGTATGTAGCGAATGTGGAAAAGGCTTCACCGGGAAAAGCATGCTTATCATTCATCAGCGAACTCATACAGGAGAGAAGCCCTACATCTGTAGTGAATGTGGGAAAGGCTTCACCACGAAGCACTATGTCATCATACATCAACGAAATCATACAGGAGAGAAACCATATATATGCATTGAATGTGGGAAAGGCTTCACCATGAAGAGCCGTATGACTGAACATCAGCGAACTCATACAGGAGAGAAACCCTATGTATGCAATGAATGTGGAAAAGCCTTTCCTAGCAAGAGTAATCTCATTGTACATCAGAGAAATCATACAGTAGAGAAATCATATCTATGTAGTGAATGTGGAAAAGGCTTCACTGTGAAGAGCATGCTCATCAGACATCAGCGAACTCATACTGGGGAGAAACCCTACATATGCAATGAATGTGGGAAAAGCTTCCCCTTGAAGAGTCGGCTGATTGTACATCAGCGAACTCATACTGGAGAAAAACCTTACAGATGCAGTGAATGTGGGAAAGGTTTCATCGTAAATAGTGGGCTGGTGTTACATCAGCGAACTCACACTGGAGAGAAACCCTATAAATGCAATGAATGTGGGAAAGGTTTTGCCTTTAAGAGCAATCTTGTTGTACACCAGCGAACTCATACTGGGGAGAAACCTTTTATGTGCAATGAATGTGGAAAAGGCTTCACCATGAAACGATATCTCATTATACATCAGCAAATTCATACAAGAGAGAAATCTTATATATGTAGTGAATGTGGAAGAGGCTTTTTCATGGAAACTGAGCTCATTTTACATAAGCAAATTCATACTGGAGAGAAACCTTATGCATGCAATGAATGTGGTAAAGGCTTCACTGTGAAAAGCCGTCTAATTGTTCATCAGCGAACTCATACGGGAGAAAAACCCTTTATATGCCGTGAATGTCGAAAAGGCTTCTCCTCAAAGAGAAATCTCATTGCCCATCAGCGAACTCATAATGGAAACAAACCATAATAACAGTGCAGTGAAAATGGTCATGCCTTCAGGAAGAAAATATGTCTTGTACAACATCATAGATTTCATACAGGATAGACTTCCTTTATGTGTAATAAATCCTATTTCAAAATCTAGTCTCATTATCCACCAGGGTAAATACAATCAATGTTGGAAAGCCTTCAACATGAATTCAAGCTCTGAATTTGTTGATGCACACAATGTATATCAAATAACTTAGAGTCTATGGATTCAGTGATTGGGGGTAACCTTTCTCTCATTTGTTAGCCTTTGTTAAAATTATGACAACGCACACAAGAGGAATATATTGAGATACAGAATCCTTTGCAGAGAATCTGAACTGATTACATATAAGTGAACTCATTCAGGAGGCAAACCATGTTAGTACTGTGAACTCATTAAACATTGTGCTCCTAGCATAGGTGAAGATAGTGTAGCCTGTTGCTAGATTTTTCACCCTTGGGAGATTACGGAATTTGCATAGGAGTAAATTTTAATGAATTCAGAGAATGTGCTAGTGCCTTCAGTGATCAGTTACCTCAAATTGTATGTCAAAATAAATATGTAGGTAAAAAACCTGATATTTTCAATGCAAAAAAGTCTTGAAACATTTCTAAGTAATTCTATGTCTTGAAAAGTCTGTGCTGAATTATGTCTTATAAATGGGGAGACTAGGAAAGCCTTCCATGAGAAGAAAGACCTTATCTCATCAGTGAGCTTATACATACGAGTGGCATAATGTTCATGGGAAAGCCTTTGCCCCAGAAATAAAACCCTGATGGTTGACAAATATTTCAGGCTAAAGAAAAAATGTAAGATGGCAACAAATATGGTAGGATTTCAGTGAAACATTTTGTCTCATCATCCACCATTACTTTATGGAAATAAAACTTATGAACACATTAAATGTAGAGTAACTTTAGCAAAGTATCAGAGAATTCAGGAAGTAAAGAAGTCTTACCACAAACCTAAACTCACCGTACACCTGATGTCCATTTCAGACAGGATACCTGGCGCCATATTCTCAATGATTCCATAATTTTGAAGTGGGCTGTCTTTCTCACTGATAAAATTTTAATGTTATATACAATGCAGGAGTTTTAGAGTACCTACCTTGTATCATTACATGATTGGTTCTTGCATATCTTAGGCTCCTAAATTTCTTTCAGTCTACTAATGCACTTAACAAGGAATATATTAAATTCATAAATGTAATTCAGTATATGTGGATATGTTTATCCAAGTCCAAGTTTGTAAGTAGCATTAAGAAGTTTACAAAAATACCTTAAATATGATTTTTCTAAAATTTGTTTTGAAATAATTTTAGATTCACAAGAAATTACAAGACATACAAAAATTTCTGAGTATCTTTCACTCAGTTTCTTCAGTGTTATCTTACATAACCATAATACATAATCAAAACCAATGAAGTGACATTAGTACAATACTGTTAATAAAACTACACTCCTTATTTGGACTTCACTAGTTTGTGTATGCACTAATTGGTATGTTTTGTGTATTTTTGTGTAGAGTTGTAACAAATTTTATACCATGTATAGATTTGTGTAAATCCTACCACAATCAGGATGTAGAACTGTTGTGACAACAGAAACATCCCTTACTGCCCCTTTATGGTCACACCCTCCCCACAACCTGACCCATGGAAATCACTGATCCCATCACTCTGCTTTTGTCATTTGAAGAATGCTATTTAAATGGAATCATTAGGTATGTAACCTTTGAGACAGGCTTTTATTCACTCAGCAAATTGCTTTTAATATCCATCCAGATTTTTGGGTGTATAAACAGTTTTATTTTTTGTTACTGAGTTAGTATTCTTTTGTATGGATGTACCACGGTTTGTTTATGTATTCACTGTTGATGGACATTTGGGTTGTTTTCCAGTATTTTGCTGTTATAAATAAAGATGCTATGAACATTTGTGTACCTGATTTTGTGTGAACGTAAATTTTCATTTCTGTGGCAAAGACACCCAGGAACACGATTACTGGTTCATATATTAAGTTTGTGTTTAACTTTATAAGATTGCCAAACTGTTTCCCAGTCTGGCTGTACTAATTTACATTTCCATCATCAGTGTATGAACACTCCATTTGCTCCATGTCCTTTCTAGCACTTAGCACTGTCAGCATATTTTAGCCTTCCTATTAAGTGTGTGGTGGCATATGATCATGGCCTTAACTTAGATTCTCCTAACAGCAAATGGTGTCAAACACCTCTACATCCACTGAAAACCATATCAGGTGAAGTTCTAATTTTTGCCTATAACCAGCAAACATAATTTTAAAAACTCAGTAGCTTACTATATTTGATAATATATTTACCCTTTCCATTCCTTTTTCTGCATTTCTGATGTTATGTTTCCTTCTGTTATTTCCTGTTTATCAGAGCTTCCTTAATCATTTCTCTTTGAGCTGGCACCTGCTGGCAAAAAATTATTAGTTTTCTGAGGAATAGGGTTGTTGTTATCTCTTTTCTATCCAGAGTTATTTCCCTTGATCAAGTAAAGATATTTAATCCAGTTTATAAATGGTGAGTCCTCTTTAAAAGAAATGGACATTTGCCATATAGTGTTGTGGCAGAATTCAATCACCAATCCATATTAAGTAATTCACTCTTAAAAAGAAAAAAAAAATATATATATATATAGAAAGAGAGAGAGAGAGAGAGAGAGAGAAAGAGAGAGAGAGAGAGAGAGAGAGAGAGAGAGAGAGAGAGAGAGAGAGAGAAAGAGCTTCTATACTATACCAGGCATGTCATAGACATTGGAGAAATCAATTAACAAAACAGGCAATGTGATGGCCTTGAGGATCTTAAAGTCTGGTGAAGGAGACAGTAAAATAAACACAAAATAGAATTCAGCTTGGATAAATGCTAGGAAGAAATATAAAGCCTAGCCGGGCAAGGTGGCTCACGCCTGTAATCCTAGCACTCTGGGAGGCCAAGGCGGGAGGATCGCTCAAGGTCAGGAGTTCGAAACCAGCCTGAGCAAGAGCAAGACCCTGTCTCTACTAAAAAAAAAAAAAATAGAAATTAATTGGTCAACTAAAATAAATATATATAAAAAAGAATTAGCCGGGCATGGTGGCACATGCCTGTAGTCCCAGCTACTTGGGAGGCTGAGGCAGAGGGATTGCTTGAGCCCAGGAGTGTGAGGTTGCTGGGAGCTAGGCTGATGCCACGGCACTCTAGCCCAGGCAACAGAGTGAGACTCTGTCTCAAAAAAAAAAAAAAAAAACAAAGAAATATAAAGCCTAGTAAATTCATAGATTGTAATCCAAGAGCTATTTTAGTAGGAGTTTTCAGGGGAGGCTTTTATGAACAGATCCAATTTGAGCCAAGACTTAAGTGTACTGAAGCGAGACAGCCATTAAGCCATTATATATATATATATTTTTTTGTTGTTGTTGTTGTTTTTTTTTTTTGAGACAGAGTCTTACTCTGTTGCTCCAGCTAGAGTGCCGTGGCATCAGCTTAGCTCACAGCAACCTCAAGCTCCTGGGCTCAAGCAATCCTCCTGCCTCAGCCTCCCAAGTAGCTGGGACTACAGGCATGAGCCACCGTGCCCGGCTAATTTTTTCTATATATTTTTAGTTGGCCAATTAATTTCTTTCTATCTTTTAGTAGAGATGGGGTCTCACTCTTGCTCAGGCTGGTTTCAAACTCCTGACCTTGAGCGATTCACCCACCTCGGCCTCCCAGAGTGCTAGGATTACAGGCGTGAGCCACCGCGCCCGGCCATAATATATATATATATTTTTTTGTCCCAAATGTGTTCACAGGACTGGCCATGGTATTTTTAAGTCTACCATGCTACAGGACTGTTTCTGTTAGGTAGATAGTGAGGGATTCTGGGTCTCCTAAGGATCAAAGTGCTTGCTGTTGCCCCCATCTTGGTCTTGCCCCACCCTAATTCTCCATATCTGGGCAAAAGAATGCAGAGGGCCCTCTAGCCCACAGGCTAAGTAGCAGGGATACCATAAAGTCCTGAAAGTGACCTAGAACCCATATGCATAGTTAAAGCTCAGGTCATGTGACTCCCAACTGTCCAATTGAAGTGGTTCTATGGTGACCTCTGAACCACAAGGGAAGTCCCTAACCGGTACTATAAAATAAGATGCAGCCCATAGCTAATTTCTCTCTGCGCCCTTCCTTTGGCTCTCACTTTGCTGAGACAGTGGGTCCGGTGGTCACCTGAGGCGTATGTACCATGCTCTGCAAACCTTTATCTTGCTCTTGCCCTATAATCCTATCTTTCTCTCCTCAAAAAGCCTAATTTTCGTGGTTGCCTAACTTTGGCATGTCTGGTCACTCTTCAGCCACTAGCACGCCAGGAACCTGCGTTTCAAACTAAAACCTGACATTTCTAATTGTTTTCCCTGAGCTTCCTCCCTCAGAATTCTCTGAGAAGTTCATAAAGGCAGTTAAATTCCTGAGTCACTCCCCAGAGCTCCTAAACCAGAACCTCTGGGGACAGGCCCAAGGACTCTGCATTTATAAAAAGAGCTTTCTGATCTTTAAATGTTTTCTGTAACCAATCACAGTTTTCAAAAAGGTAAACGTTTATTATTTCTTTCAATAACAAGATCATAGCATGTATACACTATCCTGCAGATCGTTTTTTGTCTTCTTTAGAATAACTTAATTATATTAATACAACATAAATAAGGCTGGGCGCGGTGGCTCACGCCTGTAATCCTAGCACTCTGGGAGGCCAAGGCCGCGGATTGCTCAAGATCAGGAGTTCGAGACCAGCCTGAGCAAGAGTGAGACCTCCGTCTCTACTAAAAATAGAAAGAAATTAATTGGCCAACTAGAAATATATAGAAAAAATTAACCGGGCATATTGGCATGTGCCTATAATCCCAGCACTCTGAGAGGCCGAGGCGGGCAGATCGCTCAAGGTCAGGAGTTCGAGACCATCCTGAGCAAGAGCAAGACCCCATCTCTACTAAAAATAGAAAGAAATTAATTGGCCAACTAAAAATATATAGAAAAAATTAGCCGGGCATGGTGGCACATGCCTGTAGTCCCAGCTACTTGGAGGCTGAGGCAGGAGTACTGCTTGAGCCCAGGAGTTTGAGGTTGCTGTGAGCTTAGGCTGACGCCACAGCACTCTAGCCTGGGCAACAGAGTGAGACTCTGTCTCAAAAAAAAAAAAACAAAAAAACAAAAATATAAATAAAAAATTGTATTTTCTTTTAAAATGCTATCTACTGTTATGCTTGAGCCGGTGTCCCATAATTTACCAACGTAGTCATCTATCATTGTACATTCCTTTTATTCATAAATTACAAAAGCTGCTGTGATTAATATTAAGACAACTTTTTACCAAATAAACTTCTAGAATTGTTGTATCAAAGAAAATAAAAACTTAAAGTGGCTTTATGATGCCTTCCAAAAA
Source organism: Lepilemur ruficaudatus (assembly GCA_963574885.1). Classification (NCBI taxonomy): domain Eukaryota; kingdom Metazoa; phylum Chordata; class Mammalia; order Primates; family Lepilemuridae; genus Lepilemur; species Lepilemur ruficaudatus. The sequence continues at coordinate 7,927 of CAUYRT010105339.1, read as the reverse complement.
GAATATCTACTCTTTTTTTTTTTTCTCGCTCTGTTGCCGGGGCTAGAGTGCCGTGGCGTCAGCGTAGCTCGCAGCAACGTCAAACTCCTGGGCCCAAGTAATCTCCTGCCTCAGCCTCCCCTGTAGCTGGGACTACAGGCGTGAAACACCACGCCCGGCTAGTTTACTTTCCCCCTATTTTTAGTTGCCCACCTAATTTTTTTTTCTATTTTTAGTAGAGAGGGGGTCTCGCTCTTGCTCAGGCCGGTCTTGAACTCCTGACCTCAAGCGATCCTCCTGCCTGGCCTCCCATAGTGCTAGGATTACAGGCGTGAGCCACCACGCCTGGCCAAGAGAATATCTACTTAAATCCTCTATAATTACATCTCCCATGCCTGCACAAATAGAACTAACATTTTAATATGTGATCTTTTTCTTAAAATTTGGAAACTATTAAAACTATGAAATTGCATTCTCATAATTTCATATTCTCAAATGCCCACTGTCGTCATTTATTTTTGTTAGGAAACGTACATACATTTGCACCTTCACCTCCTCATCCCTTTTCCCCACCGGAGGTTGCTGTGTATAGCAGATCTCACGTGTTTGTTAGCATTTAGTGGGGCATCGCTCCTACTTCTGGCTTCGCCCCTTTAGAGTCCGATATTCTAACCTACAAAAGCCTCACCTCCGCTCCATCCCCAAACCTAAGACTTTGAAAGACCACTGCTTTTGTCAACTGACAGATTCCTCCCCCGCAACGTCTCCAACACACCTTATCCAAAGTTGTCAGGGGTCTGGGTGTCTCTCTGCCGTACGGCCGCCTGTCTTCCGCCAAGATGGCCGCGCCCATGGAGGTCCGGATAAAGCTCCGGTCTCAGCTGTGATAGGCACAAAGGGCGCCGCCATCTTCTTTTATTGCCCAGCCGGCCGAATAGAATGGTGCTGCACTGTGCTGGCATTGGATGGGCACCGGTCTCTGAAAACTTAGCGCACTTAGCACAGCGTTGTTTAGCGTCCCTTCCAACGAGGCGGGAAAGGCATTGAGGTGGCCAGGAATGCTTTCAATTTGTTCCCACAGGCAATATGGCCGCTCCCGTCACAAACGGCGAAGTGGGCGGGGCCGTGTGACCTCACAGGGGACTCCGGCCAGGCTGCGTGGTCCCCGCGGGCCTCCGTCGGCACCGCCCCTCGGTGTCCCCTTGGACCGCGAAGGAGGCGTCCAAGTAGGAAGTGGTTTGGGACGTGCGTTCCGCGTTTTTTCGCTGCCAGCGGTGTCTGGCTAGGCTTAGGATCGGGTGAGTCGGTTTCGGGGTAGGTTCACAGCCTGTGGGGTCCGTGGAACCTGGTCGTGTGTGAAGGGTCGTAGTTGTGGTTTTATTTGAATGCAGTCACTGAGGAAGCTGGGCGTTTGTCATGGGGCCTTTGGCTGTCAGTAAGTAAGAGTCCGACTTTCCCTCGTTTGAGGTCCATGTGAATCGCTGGGTTTGTGGTACTCAGTAGTTGAGAACTGGGATGAAAAGTCTGTATCAGTGAACGCGGGGGGCTCGTTCCTGTTCGTGATTTGATGTGGGGCTCGGTGTTAGAGAAGCCTGGGTTAGGGAGATATCCACGTTGGTTTCGTGGACGTGTTTGTCGCTTATATGTGGCGCAGTCATAAAGTAGCCTGGTGGGTTCTGTCAGTGTTTGAGGAGATCCTGAACCCCTGGAGAGTCAGTGGGTTCCGGTTTAATTCTTAAATGCCAGGACAGAATTGAAGAGTACATTAGCCCGGTTAATTCAGACCCAGTTTACTCTATCAAGTTCAGGTCCGTCCTCACGTTCCTACCAAAATTCTTACCAAAATTTTTGGTTTCCCCACATCACCGCTCTTCTCGCCGTCCACACAAAATTCATACACACACACGTGAAAAATATGGAGAGATATGTGATATTAAAATTATTCATGACATTTTCTCATAAGCTTTTTAATTCTTGTAGAGTCAGCAGTGATGATGTCACATCTTTCCTTCCTGATTAGGTAATTTGTCTTCTTTTTTACTTATTAGTCTGGTTAGTGGGTATCAGTATTGTTGATCTTTTCAAATAATCAACTTTTGGTTCACTGAGTTTTTAAAATTGTTTTTCTGCTTTTTATTTTATTGATTTCTACTTTCATCTTTATTATTCTCTCCAGTCAACTTGCTTTGTTTTCAAGTTGCTTCTCTTTTTCTAGTTTTTCAAGTTGGAAAGTGAGTATTAATTTGAGATTTTTTTTTTCTTTTCTGATACAGGGTTTTTCCTTTCTGATTTAAAGCTGTAAGTTTCCTTTAAATATTACTTTAGGGACATCCAACTGATGTTTATGTTGTGTTTCTGTTTCCAGTCAGTTCAAAGTATTGTCCAACTTCCTGTATGATTTTCTTTTTAAACATGGTTACTCAGAAATGTGCTGTTTAATTTACAAATTATTGGGTATTTCTTAAATTTCATTCCAAAGTTGATTTGTAATTCAATTATTATGGTTGGAAGATACATTTTGAATTTATTGACACTTGTTTTACAATCCTAGCATATACTCTTTCCTGGAGAATATTCCATGTACCCTTGAAAAGACTGCATATTTTGCTGCTGTTGAGGATAATGTTAAATAAATGTGAGTTAAGTCAAGTTGATTGATTTTGTTGTTCAAGTTTTCTGTATCCTTGTTGACTTTTGTTTGTTTTCTTTATTGAGAAGGGGGTATTGAAGTCTTCAACTATTGTTGAATTGTCTATTTCTCTCTAACTCTCTATTTTTGCTTCATATGTTTTGAAGCTCTGTTGTTAGGTTTGTAGATTTAAAATTTGTCATATCGTCCTCATATATACACCTTTTTATTATTATTGCCAACCATTGCAACCATTATTGCCCCTCACCTAACCTTTGGTGTCCAGGATACTCTTTTATTGGGTATCAGTTAATGTATATAAGATTGACTGCCTATGTGACTGAACTCAATCTCCAGCCCCTCCAGAGGTCAGACTAATACCATGTGGTCAAAGGCACCCCACCATAAATTACATTGTTAGCATAGACTATCTGGCATGGCCCAAACAACCCAGGTAAGCAAAGACACTCTTAATCAAGCAGGAAATTCCAAGAGCTTAGAGGTTGCCTCACAGGAACTGAGGGCAAAGGACAAACCTCTCTCGGGTAAAGTTAATCCTTTAGTGCATAATGTGAAATAAGATAATTCTCATGGTTTGCTTAGTACATTGGTATTGAACCTGAGGTATGTACACCCACTGAGCATACAGAGACTTTTGAGGTGGTGCATGGGCACACATGTTTTTTAAAAACATAATGTCCAGATCCTTGGAAGCTTCCATATGCTCACTTTCCTAAATTTGATCTGCCTGAGAATTTACCTGTCTCTCAGGCATTGTGCTGTGCTGGTTTTGCTTTCCCATCTCCTCTTTAATAGTCATGCCACTTTCACTTCACAAAAGAAAGGCACACCTTTCACACTTTTAGAACCCTGTTTTATTGCCCAGGGTATGAAAACCTCTGAGGCACCAAGTCAAGGAACTGTTAGAAATATTAGGGTCCTTTATTTAAGGTAAATGCACAGCAACAATGACAACATCTGGAATCAGGGTGAATGTACACTTAAGGTCATTTTGCTCTTCAGCCCACAGGTCCTGGCTCCCCATAGGCAAGAGAAATCAAGTGAAGGAATGAAGGAAAGAGAAATTTGCTGGCCTTGAATATCATTTCCGGGGATGACTCTAACTGGATACTAAGACTTGTGACTCTAAGAACTTCATGGCATATGCAGAAGAGACAAAATAAGTACAGTCCATATTGCTCACTATTTCTTGAGCACAGAAGAAAATGACTGAGGCCCAGGTGATTTGGATTTGTTATATTTTCCCTTCATTTTAATGGATTTGTGGTGGCCTAAAAAAAAAATTCAACTAAAAGAAGTAAAATCGGTATAATTGTGTTCTGGGGAGAAATTAACTTAGACTCTACTTTTGTAAGCAGAGGTTGGGATTTATTCTCAGTTTAACAGATTCAATGTGAAATAATGCAAGTGTCATTTATAAAGTTTAAGACTCTCTGACCATCACACTCTTATGTGAATTACATCTCCAAAATGAACTATGGTTGTCACTTTAATGTAAATCCTCCAGACTATTTTCAGTGTATTGACAATCTTTTCATTTTAGTGACTGCAGGCCAACTCTCTTCTTTACCTGATGTGTAGTGAACTCCAAATAATGTCCATGTGATAATTTAACAGGTTAACTATTAGTGAATATTTAGATATGTTTGTTATTACAAACCATCTGACCATGAACATAGCCACATGGTCATGTTAATGGCTTTTTGTAAAATTATATCAATATTTCTTGAGGATGGTTACAGAGAAATCAGTTATGGGTTGTAGTCATTTTCATTTTAATAGATACTTCCAGTTTCTGTTCAAATGGATGTTCCAGGTCATGGTCGATGGAACTTATGGTTAAAAGTGTTAACTCTTGATCCAGTTGCCAGCTGTGTGGGCTTGCATACTTCATTTAACCATTATGCACCTGAATTTTCTCATCTGTAAATAGGGATAATGATATGCCAACTATCTAATAAGGTAGGGTATAAAGTGAGTTAATCTGTACCAAGCATTTAGAATAGTGCCTGTGTATAGGAAAAACAATTTTTCTTTCTTCTCTCAGACAATGCTTCTGATACCTGTGTTTTTTCCCCCCACACATCAATTCAATTCTCCCTACTGAATGGGTATTCTAAAATTTACTCAGTTCTGACACTAATTGTCTGGTGTTAGCACAGGTTAAGAGCTCAGTTCCAAAAAGCTCCTCTCTTCTTCAGAAGAAAATCACAAATGCTGGGTGCCCACGTTACCCAAAACTTCTCTCATACTTGGCTACCAGTTAGAAGTTCCCAAAACCCTCTGCTCAGGTTTGATTATCTGCTAGAATGGCTCACAAAACATGGGTAAACAGTTTGCTTACTAGATTACTGGCTTATTATAAAAGGGTACAACTCAGGAAGAGCCAAATGGAAGCGATGCGTAGGGCAAGGTCATGGGCTGGGGGCACAGATCTTCCGTGCGCTCTCTGGGCATGCCACCTTCCCAGCACTGCCACATGTTCAGCAACCTGGGAGCTCTCCAAACCCTGTCATTTGGAGTTTTATGGCAGCTTCTTTACATACGTAGGTATGATTGATTAATTCACTGGCTATTGGCGAAGAAATAAATTTCCACCACCTCTCCCCTGCACAGAAGTCAGGGGTTGGAAGTAGATAGGGCTGAAAGTTACAACCCTTTAATCAATGGTTGATTGTCTGGCAACCAGCCCCCATCTATAAGCTATCCTAGAGCCCCAGCCACAGTCATCTCATTTGCATACAAAAAGACATCCCTTCTGGGATTCCAAAGATTTTAGGGGCAGAAACCAAATACCTATTTCTTATTATGTCACAGTCTGGTATATAGAAAGGGATACGTAAATGTGGTATAATAAGAAATAGGTTTGGTCATTGCTTCCAGTTCGTGGCACAGAGTGCCTAAAACCCTTGGAATTTCCTGATAGGAATGTCGCTTGTTATTCATAAGGAGCCCCTATGATACATCTGAGTTTCTGCTCAGGTAACTCAGGGTGGGGCCCCAGATACCTTAAGGATGGGCCTGGTCACCAGAAAGACCAAGTGATTAGAGGGTTGGAACTGAAAGGAGAAATAAACTGAAGACTAAGCTCTATTAAGACTCTCTTTGTTTTGAGACAAGGTCTGTCTGTATCACCCAGGCTGGTCTTGAATTCCTGGGTTCAAGAGATCCTTCCATCTCAGCCTCCCAAGTAGCTGGTACTATAAGCATGCACCACCCCTGACACTCACCTTACAAAATCTCTCAAACCAGAGAATTGATGAGGTTCGGATTGGTGAACATGTCAAGGTGTTGGGAACATGGCACACCCAGAGAGAGTCATGGAAACTTGGCGCCTCCTCTCCCATACCTTGTCTTATACATTTCTTCCATCTGGCTGCTTCTGAGTTATATCCTTAATTATAAACCAGTAACCATAAGTGAAGTGTTTCCCTGAGTTTTGTGAGGCATCCTAGCAAATTGTTGAAACTGAGGAGGGGGTTGTGTGAACCTCCAATCTATAGCTAGTGGCTTAGGACTTGCAGCTGTCTCTGAAGAGGGGGCGGTCTTGTGAGATTGCACCCTTAAATCTCTGGAATCTGACACAGGTAGTTAGTATTGGAACATAATTGAATTGTTGAACATCCAATTGGTGTTTGGAGAATCCACTGCTCCAAATCTTGCCAACACTTAACTCTGTTATCAGGTTGCATATTTTCCACAATCTGTATGATCCAATATTCTTTTGCCTTATTTAATTTTGCATTTTCCCTTTCACCAGTGAGGTTCAGATCTTTCTTGTTTTGTTGCTTCTTTAGATTATTTCCTCTTTGATAAGTGGTCCTCAATCTTTGCTCAATTTGTTTTTTTTTTTTTAGTCTTACTGATCTATAGTTGTTTATTTGAGTGGATATGGATCCTTTTATATGTAGCAAATATTTTTGCAGAGTCTTGTCTTTTAACTTGTTCATAATATTTTTTCCCCTGCAGATGTCAGTCTTTTTCCTTATGGCTTTTTACTTGTATCCTAAACATATTTTCTTCTATTCTTTTCATAAGTTTTTTTTTAAAGTTTATGTCCTATATATATTATCTATTGGTACCTAAAAAATGACTCTAAGACTTAATGATTTGAAACAACACACATTTTTTATCTACTTTCTTTGGGTCAGGAATAAGGAAATGGCTTAGCTGTGTACTTTGTTTCACAATCTCTCATGAGGCTACAGTTAAGGTGTCAGCCAGGGTGGAGTCTGATCTGAAGGCACAAATGGGAAAGGATGCGCTAAGCTCATTTTTGTGGCTATTGGCAGGATTCATTTCCAGAATGAAAGATGAGGCTGTTCCAATGAGGTCCTCAGTTTCTACTTGTCTGTCCATTTAAGGCCACCCTTACTTGCTTGCCACATGGCCTTCCCCAACATGCCAAGTTGTGTCATCAAAGCCAGCAAGGAACAGATTCTGCTAGAAAGATGGAAGTCATATGGTGCCTAGTCTTAAAGTGGCATCTCATTGCTTTTGCTGTATATTTTTTTAGAAACAAGTTACTAGATCAGTTGATATTCAAGAGGATGGTACTACACTGAAGCGTGAATACCTAGTATGTAGTAATGAATTTGGCTGGTCTTTGGTTCCTGGGAGACAACCTCTAATCCCTTAGAATTACCCAAGTTATAAGGGTGTCTTGATTATTCATGGTGGCCATTGAGAGCATACTTGATAGTTTATGTTAAGGAGGTGACTCAGGGTACGCCCCTAGATAGTTTTTGCTAATGCCATGACTCAGAATGGGAGCTTTTCATGCCAGGAAGACCAACTGTGTGATTTAAGAGTTGTGGCTGTGAGCTATATATCAGTCCAACCTTCAGGAAAGGGAGGGAACTGGAGACTGAATTCAGCTATATGGCCAATGATTCAATAAATTGTGCTCATGTAATAAATTCTCAAATCTCTGCACACCAAAGTTAGGGTGAGCTTCAATGATTGGCAATACTCTTGAGTATTCTAATACACCATAGCCAGGGAGAGGTAATGCCATCCAGGACTCTGTGAGGAGAGGACAATCAGTAGCTTTGTGATTGGAACCTTTGCAGACCTCACCCTAAGCATCTTTTTCTTAAGATGGTTCTCATTTGTATCCTTTGGCTATAGTCAAGTGCAGGGGTGGGAACCTTTTCATGTTGTTAGGCTGCATTAATTTAGCCATAATGAAATGAGGCCGCATTCAAGAAACTTGAATTAGATATACTTTAAAATGTACATTATTTTGTAAAAATCTAACTACTACGTACTTAATAATTTCAAAAAAATGAAAACTAT